>CAUYRH010032596.1:0-40634 GCA_963574655.1 Perodicticus potto | reverse complement strand
GGAGGGGAGGGGGGAGGATAGGGTGGAAGGAGGGTGATTGTTGGGGTCACACCTACGTGCATCTTAGAAGGGTACAGGCGAAACTTACTAAATGCAAAATACAAATGTCTTCATACAATAACTAAGAAAATGCCATGAAGGGTTCGTTAAAGAGTTTGATGAAAACACTTCAGATTGTATATGAAACTAGCATATTGTACCCCTTGATTGCACTAATGTATGCAGCTATGATTTAATAAAAAAAAAGACGAGAAGGAAGTGGAAATATTATAAGCAGGAAGTATAGGATGTAAGAAATGTAAGTGGCAGTTGTTGAGCCTCAGAGAAGAATCAGAAGCCAGCCTTTTGTTGTGTAGTATACCATTCCTACGTAGACCCTCAGGCTCATAGCCAGATTTGAGTTCCTCAAAGGGGGCCATGAACTTTTAGGTCCTTACATCCTAGAGAGCTGGGCATCCAAGGAACAGCTTCTTTTCTTAAGAAAGAGTTCATAACATATGCCAGTGATAATGTCTACCTTATACTAGTGGAGAAGGAAAAACAAAGCTCAATAAACATTCATCTCCAAGCACTGGGAAAAGTCTTCCAACAGAACTATAGCCTCCAATGCTAGGGAAGGTCAAAAGAAATTTTAAAATTGTTCAAACAAATTGAGAGCTGATTACTCCTGCAAGTTCTATTGCTTCCCTTAAGCAAGGTACTGTTGACTTTTCTTAAATTTCTCTGCAGAAGTAACCCTATGTTCACCAGAGAGGATGGCAATGTTTTTAGCAGCACAGCTTTGATTCCTGTCTAACAGCACAGTCAAGCCATTTTAGACAGATATGAGTCTATTTAAAGTCATCAAAAAAGCAAGTATAGTTTAAAATAGAAAGGATTGAAAAGATTCACCCCATCACTCAAGGGAATCCAAGCTTTGTGTTCTTCCTTCTCCAATTACAAATAATGGAAATAAAAACAACCACTTAAGAAGGTGACTTAAAGGCAGCCTGGGAAGGATCATATAATTGAAGAAATATTTTAAAAGAAAATAACGTAGGCTCATTTTTTGCCACTTTTCCTTCTTTTCTCTACTTTCTCCTTCCTGTTTCCCTCCATCTCTGTGTTGTGTTTACTCGCTGCCCATAGAGAAGATCAACAGACACTTAGAGAGAACATTAAATAACAAGCACTCTGCTAGGTTCTTGAAATACGAATAAAACCGAGTGCCTGCAATCTTGGGGTTTAAAGCAACAAACAGGGCAAAGACAAAATCTCCCATCTCACTCCTCTTGTGAATTTTCTCAGTGAGCATTTCTCCTTGAGTTTGCAAAGCAAACAAGAATGTGGCCTCCTGTGCTTACTCTAGAAATCCTAGCAAAAGAGAATTTCCAGAGGAAAAGAACATCTCTTCCATTTCTGCCTGGGGCCTTGAATTTTCTCTTTGTGTCCCACAGGTGTCTTTGGGATGCAATAATAGATGTGAAAAGTAACTTGTACCCTGCAGAGATCCATAATAAATCCCCACTACTGTTCCTGCATTATGGGTATTAGCTCTACACCCCCAGCACTGCCTTGTCAAGATTGGAAGAGTTCATGACTTCATTATTCTTTGGTGTATAACACTTTCTGAAGCTTTTATCTAAAAATAAATGGTGACTTTCAACAGCCTACAGGGACTAAGGTGGAGTATAGACAAAATGGAAACAGGGAGAGTTAGTTTAAAGTGGAACTGGGGTGGGAAGGACAGGCTTATGTTGAACATGATTGAATTAGTAGCCATCTACTGAGAGATGCACACATTTCCTGACACATTTCCATCCTGTAAATCCCATCTACTGTCTTGAGAAACGGGATTTCTGATGAGGAGGAAGGACCAGGAGAAGTGATCTATCATTACAGAGGAGCCAGACAAGTTCGTGACCCATCTGCAATACCACTATCAGTCATTTTTTTTAATATATTAAATTATAGCTGTGTACATTAATGCAATTGTGGGGTACAATGTGCTGGTTTTATATACAATTTGAAATATTTTCATCAAACTGGTTAACATAGCCTTCACTGCATTTTCTTAGTTATTGTGTTAAGACATTTATATTCTACACCTAGTAAATTTTACATGTACCCTTGTAAGATGCACCTAGGTATGGTCACACTAATTACCCTCCTCCATCCAGCCTCCCCCCTCCCCACCCCTCCCTCGCCCTTTTCCCCATATTCTTGTGCTATAATTGGGTTATAGCTTTCATAAGAAAGCTATAAATTGGTTTCATAGTAGGGTTGAGTACATTGGATACTTTTTCTTTCATATCATTAAGTGTGCTTTCTCTTGCCTGCCACAAAAGGCCCTGCTAAAGTGGAGTTTGTCTTTTAAAAAAATCACATAATGAGTTGGACTTTCCTTTATTGCCATCATCTGATTTTTTAAATCATCAGTTACACAGGCCAGAGCCCTGGGCAGCGCCCAGGACTATCTTTGCTTTGGACAAAAGGCTGGAAGCTCACTTTCACTTTCCTTCAAAAGACTTCCTGACCCACAGAAAGTGGGGGAGGGGAGAGCTAACAGTGGATGACTAGAAAGGAAGGTTGGTTGGAAGATAAATAACTGAAAGAATGGGTGTTGTGTCTTAGAGAGCTCCAGGGGTGCCACACATCTGGACTCAGCAGACTCACACACACTTTTGTCTGCAAAGACTGAAGGGAGGAGGAATAAAGAAAAGAACAGAGGTGATGGAAAGGAGGGAGAAAGTCAGGGATGACCAGCCTCCTACATTTTACAGCCCACAGAAGGGGCTCAACATTAATTACACAATCACCGGCAAATGTGAAATCACAGCTGTTGTAAGTGCTAAAGACAAGTCTAGAAGACTGATTCTTTCTGAACAAAGGCTTCCCCATGGAGGTGATGTTGAGCTGACAGATAAACACTGACTCCTTAACTAGGAGAAATGTGGGGGGAGAATGTCTCAGATAGAGGAAGAAAATGTGCCAAGGCCCAGTGGATGGATGGATCCCAGCCCGCTTGAAGAAAAGAAGGAGGAACAAGGCTGTTGGAGCCCAAAGGACAAGGGAGTGAGCAGGGGTGAGGGACTGGACCACGCAGGGCTGTGCCAGGCAGCAAAGGTTTTTGTCTTCATCTTAAGAACACAGGAAGGCCCAGAGAGCTCTAAGCACAGGACTGACATGTTAAATAATCACTGTGGCTTTAGTGTGGAGAACAGGTTTGTGGAAAGTAAAGAGGGAATACCAGAGACCTGCTAGGAGCCCACAGTAGCTTTCCAGGTGAAAGAACCCTGTGACTTACACTGTGGTGTTAGAGGTGGAGAGCAGGGGACAGACTTGAGAGGTGTTTAGAAGATTTAACATACACAGAGTGATGATGGTAATCGACCGGGGTGCCCCACTGCTATCCTGACTCAGTGGGAGGCTTCAAACTCGTTCATTCTAGACCAGTGGTTTCCAACTGGGGCAATTTTGCTTTCCAGGGGACATTTGGCAATGTCCAGAAACACTGTGGTTTGTTACAACCAGGGCAATAGTGCTATTGGCATCTTGTCAATAGAATTTGGAAATGTTACTAAACATCCCATAATCCCTATCAAGTAATTACCCAGCCCCAACCTCAACAACGTCAAGGTCTAGAAACCCTGTCTTCGACCCACCTGCCCCTATAAAACCCTTCTGAAGGTGGGCAGATCCCCACCCTCACCTCACCCATATGAGGAACAGGGTAGTGGAAAGGGAATTGTCCATGGGATAGCAGCAAGAAGGAGCCATCAGAGGCTGCTCTGCGTCCGCCACACTCCCAGCTCTGGCAAAGGAACCTCCTTGCTACATACAGGTGGTGGCACTCTCCTTTCCCTCTTCCTCTTCCTCACTCCACAACCTGTCTCAGAGTCCAGGAGAGCTGGGAAGATGTGCATCCTCCTGGGGTCTGCTGTGTGCAGATGTTCGTCTCTCACTTGCATCCCACCCAGCATTCGTAGCCTTTGACTCCACTGCCATGATGGTTGACTAATGAATGACCATGTCTTCAGGTTTGGGGAAGAAGAGACTTTCAAGATAAAAGTACAGGGATTTTTGTATTGCTGAGGTAGGGGAGAAAGTTACTAATTAGTACTTTACGTAATTATCCCAACATATTATTACAATGAAACAATGTTTCACCTTTCTTGGCTGGCTCCATGGTACTTGTCAATATCCTATGTCATCCCTTGGAATCAGGCTGAAGAACATACCCCAAATCCCTGGTCCTTTCACACTTCTCTCGTTGATCTACAGTTTCACCTCTTCATCGCTGACATGGATTTTTCTCTTGAATGCTCCCACAAAAGTGAACTCTCAGCCAGCTCTTGTAAGAATCAGTTATGCTTTCTCTCAAAAGGTAAATCGTGATCCCAGGCAGTGAATTTTTCGCAAAATCTATGTTGTGCTTCCTTCCTCATCCTCCCAGAGAATATTGCTTGGCTCACCTATTTCTCTTTCAAGGTATAGAATCACAACCTCTGCTTTCTGCAGCATGGATATCCGTGATTTCACAAGGCAGACCAGAAATTGGAAAAAGGGCAAGTGAGCAAGCAAGAATGAATGAGAGTAATTGATTCTCAAAACATCAACAACAAAAATGAAGTGTTGTAACTATAGTCTGTTGATGAACACAAATTTCCAGATTTTCACGAAGAGAAAACAACATCCCCACAATGGTCTACTTTGTAGAAAGCAAAACCATTTGGTATTTTGTCACATCCCAGGTGGGGTTTATTTCTGTTCAAAGTCCGCTGTGTCCCCACATTATCACTGTCTTACTGTTGCTGAAAGAATGCCATGTTACCCTTGTAAGAACAATGACAACTCTGGAGGATTTATTGATGACAGTCTTTCTCATGAATAGCTAAAACAAGAAAAAGACTTTGATTTTAGACTGATTCATTTTTCTGCCTTAATGTAATGGGTAAGAGATTGGCTTTTCTCCAGGAAGTTGCAGAGAAAAATCTGATTTTGTTTCCTTTCTGACTCTTAAAGAAACAGTGATTCATGCCTACCTTGTTGTTATGATGATCGTGATGAATAGGTGAATTATACTGATGTTCGAAGTAGATGCATCTCTGTGCATGAAGGCTACTTTTATTTATGTGTGATTTCCAAACATTAACTCAAGCTAAAAGAAATGTGTGTGGTATGCACCAATAGCTCAAGTCATTTCTACATGTGCCATGCATAGACAGCTTCAGGGGCAGAAGAAATAAATCCAAATAAAGACTAACCCATGGTCCATCTCATTAATGGACTGCCGCCTGTATGAAGGGATTTCAAAGTCTCTAGGAAATACTCCCACATCATTTACTGGCTCTCTGGGGGTATTTAGAAATGTTCACAGTCCTCACTTTTTATAGTTCAGTCCTTATTAAAATGCTAATGTGAACCAAGAAACTAAGATGTTTAGCCTTTGTAAGTATTAACATTGTATTAGGGTTCTCCAGAGAAACAGAACCAACTGGAGACAGATAGATAGATAAATAGATGATAGATACATAGACACATGGATGATTGATAGGTAGGTAGGTAGATAGATAGAAAGATAGATGATAGATACATAGATGATAGATAGGTAGATACATAGATAGACAGATAGATATAGAGATTTCTTTTAGAAAATTGGCTTATAAAATTGTGGGGACTGGCAAGTTAGCAATGCATAGGGTATGTGGGCAGCCTGGGAATTCCAGCAGAGTCAGTGGATGTTGCAGTCTTGAGGCTAAGAGGCTGTCTAGAGGCAGAATTTCCTTCCTCCCGTGGTGTGAGGATGGGATAGGGAAGAAACTCAGTCTTTTCTCTCAGGGTCTTCAAATGAATGGGGACCACCTACATTATGGAGGGCTATCTACTTTAATCAAAGTCTACTCATTGAAATGTTAATCCCATCTAAAAATTACTTTCACAGCAACATCTAGATTGGTGATTGACAAAACAAATGTGAACCATAGCCAGGCCAAGTTAACTTATAGAATTAACTATCACAAATGCCTTGGCTTGAATTAGTTCACCACACTTATTTGTCAGTTTCCTGAGGGGCCAGTACTTGGGAAGGCTAGTTTTGACAAGCCATACAAAAGAATAAGGGAGAAAAAAACATGAAAGAAGAAATCCCTGACATCAGGAAGTGCATGTCAAACAAGCAGTGGGGAGTCCGAGGCCAGGAAGGGAGCAGCAGGGCCCAAGATGCTGAGAAGTGGGATGTAGGGAAGGGGAGCCCAGAGATCGGAAGTGAAGTTCCCCTAAAAGTTGGAGGTTATGAGGAACTTGAAATTCAACTAAGATATTAGCCTACACTAGTCTCTAAGATCATCTATCGAGGCCCTTGGACAACTCTTAAACTAGTGTTTTACTGAAGTTTCATCTCTATTTAGGATTCATATAGGAATTAGTAAGAAGAACAGTAACAGTTAATGATTGGCACTCATCATGTGCCAGGCACTGATTTCTTCAGACATTAACGTTTCCAAAATGAGATGAAAGTTTTTCTATTATCGTCCCCATTTTACAAATGAGAAAACTGAAACCTACAGAGGTTTAAGCAACTTGTCCAGGGACAAACAACCATTACAGAAATCCACACGCTGGGTTTTGAAGCCACACAAGCTGCCTTCAGAGTTTGCCCCAGGAACACGATTCCAACACTGCTATTGAAGATATTATCTATTAAGTTGTTCTGTGTTCCTTGTGTTAGAACATATACATACAATATGTTCTTTTTAATACCAGGAAAAAGATCATGTCTCCCCAAGACCTGGTTTATTTTAGATGTATCAGATAATATAGCCTATTGGGGCTTTTCTTTCTGCAGAGTCTGTAATTTTCTTTTTCAATTTCAATAGCCTCAGTTTATGAATGTTTAATTTATAAGATAAGCCCTATTTGTGAGTAGGAAGGTTATAAATCCTAAAATATGTGTAACATTTTATACATTATGTTGTTGCTTAAAGCAATCAAATAGCTATGGGCACTGAGAAATTTCATGTTCTTCTAAAAGTCCTATTATCCCAGAAAAACAAAGTAATAAAAGCGCTTTCTCTGACAGCAACAGTTAAGGCTCAAACAAATGCCAAGCTTTCAAGAACTCACATTCCAAGCTTAAGTGGGTGTCTTCCCCAAGAATTCACTGGAAATTCCAGGCTTTGGGAGAACCAGCTCCCGGTCCCCTTCTAGTTTTGGGGATCCTTTGTTCAGGAGCCACATCATTGCTTGGACATCTTGTGGACTTATCTTTTGAGTTTGAGCATTAAGCAATCCTACAAGACAGCTACAAGACCTACACAAGAATTGTCCAAGTGAGAGCATCGCTTGGGCCATCTCTACTCAAGAACGCTGTGATTACGGTATCTGGCTTTTAGAGGCTTCCTGCATCACTTTGTGATCATGCCATTGGCCTAGGCATGGATTCACCTTCTCCCTGAGCTTTTATCCAGAGAATGTAACATTAAGTACTTGAGGATAAAATGGACAACGATGGCATTTTTATGGAGACTGAGCCATTCTGTCTCAACAGGTATAAATGGATAGAAAATTTGGTAATGAGAAAGGCTCTGGATCAGAAAATGACACATCTTGTTGCAAATGATGGAAGACCCAACCCACACTATAAGTAAAAATGAAATTTCTTGGCCCTTATAATGGCAGAGTTTAAGGACAGCACTGGATGGCTTCAGGTTCAGCTGGATTTGGGGCCCAAACAACACCATTAGGATTTAGTTTCCCTCTTTCTCTCCATTTTACAATTTATATTCCTGTGTACTGACTTCAGACAGATTACGCACATGGTAATAAGACAGTAGCAACAGATTTAGCCTCTATATCTTTTAGGGTTTCAGATAAAACCAGAGAAACTTGAGTCCACTTTCCCAACTATTCAAGCAATCATTCTTGAACACCATGTCATTGGCCCTGATTGGTCTGCTTCACACTATTTGTCCATCCCTGAACCAATCCAGTGGCTGAAAGGAGGAGACAGCCTCTAGGGAACCATAAGCGCAAATAGTGAGTTCTTCTAATATAATTGGGACTGTTCTCCTCACAAGAAGAAAGTGGATGCTGTGTGGGAAAACCAGCAAAAGTCAACCAGCCAAGCCTTGCTTTCTGCCATACTTGCCTCCTGTTCCCAATCTAGCCTCATCCTCGGCCTGCCTCACTTTCTTAACTCTTGTTTCTGAGCAACTCACAGTCAATGCGATGCTGTGGCCCTGCCAGGGACTCTGCCTTGGTCACATTCTGCCTACCGAGCCTCAGTTGCACAAAAGCCTCTAAGCCCGTGGGCCAAGTCAGGCTGAAGCCTGCTAATGGCATCTCCTATCTGCGTCTCCGGCTTCACCTGTTACTGCTCATAGGCAAACCAGGCAAAATCTGATATTTCTGTGATTCAGTTTCAGAGAAACAACTCTTTGAACATGGCTTTGGATAACAGAAGGGATTTCTTGGAGGCTGTACCCTGAGGGGGGAATGAAGATAATCTGGTGGCAGCTAGAGAGAAACAGGATTCCCTTGAACAGAAGCTCTTTCTATGACGGCTGACTGCTACACAGTTCACACTCAAGTGTGAACAACTGACATTCTTACGTGTGTGCATGCGTGAGGTGCGTACTGAGTGTGGAAGAAGGCCTGGAGGAGAAATGCTCCCTGTAGTTTCTCCCCCCCCCCCCCGTGTGCTGTTATGCCCTCAAGCATAATCTCCTGCCCCCTCAAGCTAGGAACTGGAGGGCAGCGCCGAGTTTGTTGTGCTGGGATCTGATTCCGCTCTATCGTGTCTACCACAGTCTCTAAGTGGCTGCTCCAGGAGGGCTGCTCTCGTGTTCAAGCGCTGCTGTCATACACTGGTAACTTGAATAGAGTTAGTGTATTGTAATGGAGGCCTAGCGTATGCAGGGAGAAAATCTGAGTAAGGATGAAGCTTTTGCCTGTGGGCAACAAGGCGGCTTTTACCTTATCTCCATCCCCAGCCCCAGAGCTCATGTATTCACTCCAAATAATGTACTGAGTATACATTGCATACCTAGCACCCTCTGAGGGCCTCAAACTGGAATACAGAATTACGAAAAAAAGAATTAGGAATGGGGATAGCAAAGTGTAGGGCTGGGGTATCCTAAGAGAAGGGGAGAGCCAGAAAACCGTTTGTTTTAACCAAAAGTGTTATCCTTTTGAACTTACTTCCTATATTTATCTTCTAAGAGCAGAGTCTACACTAGATAGACCATAAATCCAACTGGGTTCTGAGAAATAATACATTCTCAGACTCGTCTGAGGTGGGGTTTGCATGCCTGTATGTTTTTCTTGGTTTTATTTGCATGAGAAAAAAAAAGAATAGGAAAAAAAGCTTACCAAGCACAGCTGTAAGACTTTAGTTTCAACAAGCTATTAAAATTACTTCTCAGTTCAAAGGGTGGATTTTTATTTTTCATGTGCAGATTTGTACAAAAATGTAGCCCCATAATTTTCTTCTAAATTTGAGTTACTTTGTAGGTATTCAGTTTTTTGCATTTAGATGGGCACCCAAAATGCTTTCACATAAGCATGAGTAAAGGAGAAAGCAAACCAAGGTATTTTCTTTTTTGTTTTTTCACTCCTTAAAGAAAAATTGTTGAATTTATCATTTCAGACATAATTTTTTAGATTGACTGTCTGCAGTAAAGAAGGTTACTGCTAATAACTACAAATAACTGCTAACCATTTTTCTGTCTAATATTTTTTACTTGTTTACATTCTTCATCCAATTAGTGATTTAAATCATTTTCTGCTTCCTCATCCATAATCAATTATTCTTTGCTCTGAGTAAGAAAGTTGTTTGTCACAAGGATAGAATACTATTAAAACATTTTAATCAGCTTGATTTTTTTAAAGGGTAGAATTGTACATCGTGGAATGGAGCCCTGGGCTTGAAAAGCATTGCCTTGACCTCTCCCATGTCTACCTTTAGGGGCGATGAACTTCCTCTGAAGTGGAAAAGTGATCATCTGTGGGGAAGTGAAAGACAGTGTTTCATTTGAAGATGTGCATGCTGATAACTTGCTTGCCAAACACATAAAATTAGCTAGAAATCAAAACTAGTTGCAACACAATTATTTGGAGAAAATTTTGAATGGTAACAAATTTCCCCATTCTGATCAGAATAACTTGCAGAACAAAAACTGTGGTCTAGGAAAACCCTATTAGAAAAAAGTTGAGCATTGGACATAATTCCTCTTCATTAACGGGTACATAGAAACAGTTAGAGAGAAGAGACCTGGTAGTCTACAGATCAGCAACATTAATCTTCTGTACATTTCAAAATTGCTAGAAGAGAACTAGAATGTTCCTAGCAGAAAGAAAAGATATATATGTAAGATGATGGAGATCCCAATGACACTGATTTGAATATATGAAAGGATCAAATTATCACATGTATCTATGTAACGCTGGAGCTAGCAGAGCTACCCAGGATGTGTGAATGCTGCCCAGGGACTGATTTAACTTGTATCACAGAGTGAATGGCCTCCCTAGAGCTAAAGGGTTGAGTGTCAATATATCAGAGCCCCGATTCCCAGCTCCAGTCTCTGAGACAAAGCCAGAGTGGGAACAGAAGCACTATTTCTTTTCAAAAGAGATGTTTTCATGTTGAGCATTTGAAAGTGAATTACAATTCATGTTATATTTTTAGATAATAGAAAGGTTGTGAGAAGGAAGGATAAAAAATTAAGTAATGGGGAAGAAAGCAACTGACCTAAGTACCTTCAAAAAACTGTGTTAACTACACAATAACTAAGAAAATGCCATTAAGGCTATGCTAACCAATTTGATGAAAATATTTCAGATTGTATATGAAACCAATACATTGCACCCCATGATTGCACTAATGTACACAGCTATGATTTAATAAAAAAGAAAAAAAAACCGTGTTAACTGGATTCTATGAGGCTAAATACAAAAAGAACTGCCCATAAATGCTAACCTCTAGCTGGGGGGTTTTTTACTCCCAGGGATATGGGTTCACAATCCCAAAATGATTTTATGTACATAATAAAGTTGAGCTAATAATAAGCCTAGTGTAGATAATGACAGCCAGGTTTTTTATAATTGGACAAAAATGTTATAAACAAAGAAAAGGTTAGAGGGAACTTTTGTTTTATGGGATTGAAGTTTGAGAAATCAGTATAAACTGATTTTAAAAATACGTACATGCATAGATACAGAAATATGTGTGTGTATGTATAATGGGTACACGTATGTGCACATTAGTATACATGCACATAGCTGTAGTTTTATCTGCTGGGAGGGCCTAGGAGAAGTGACACCCCAGTAGTAATGAGCACATGTGGTACCAAGATCATGGTTTCCAAAGGTTATTCTCCAAGAAAAAGGAATAGGGTGCTCCATGGAGAAGGGTTGAACTCAGGGCTGGGGCAGAGAAAATACAAGATGAGCAGTACTCAGAAAAAAAGTGGGAGAGGAGGGTGAGGATGTACAGAAAGGGCATAGAGACTCACCTGGAAGAGGTCACAGTGGCCATGTATGAAGCAGTTCAAGCAATAAAATTAAGAATGATGGCATTGGGTTATAACCCAAAAGAGAAAATAAATACCCTTAAGTCTACACTGATAGAAATAACAAACTAAGCAAACATTATAAGAGGTGGAGAAGAAATGGACTTTTCCTGACAGATTCCCACTAATGAATATAGATGGAATAAGGGAACCAGGAAGTTCCTGTGATCACACCACAGCAGTTTTTGCTGCAGGCAAGAGTCACTAATGGGTGTTAAAATTAGTGGGCAAATGTTGAAGGAGAAACAGGATATTTGTACAGTCTCGAAGCCTGTATTAAGTATAAAGGGAGAGACAGGAACTTGACACTGGAGAACCTGAAGCCGAGTGATCGATGTCAACATCATCAGGAATAAGGCAAATCAGCATCCCGGACCTCTGACTGAGGCCCTGAGAAAGGCCTGTCTCCTCTGAGGTATTCTTCCCAGCAACACATGAATCTCAGGAAAACACCGCAGGAACCTAAACTGAGGAATATTTTACAAAGTAACAGTGCTCGTCTCCAGTGTCAAGGTGGTGAAGGGAAGTCTGAGGAGCTCTCACAGACTAAATGAGACTCGGGAGACATGTCGATTAACTGCAAAGCCATCCTGGGACAGAAAAAAAAAGGTATTTGGTAGAAAAATTGGTCAAATCTAAAAAAGTCTTTATTAATTGTATTGAATCAGTATTAATTTTCCAATATTGATTTACTGTTACTGTGTATATTGTTAATATTATGGAAAGCTAAGTGAAAGATACATGGAAATTCTGTTCTGTTTGGGGGACTCTTCTGGAAATACAAAATTAACTTAAAATAGAAAGTTAAAAAATCAAAAAACCAAACAAAGAAATATTTAATAGCATTTTTTTTCTTTCTACAGATAGATTTGGGATCCTTCAGGGACAATGTTTGCTCCCATCACCACTGTAACAAATCACCAGAAACTTAGTGGCTTAGACCACACAGAATTTTTATGTTATACTTCTGTAGGTCAGAATTCGACATGAGTCTCACCGGACTAAAATCAAGGTGTTGGCAGGACTGTGTTCCTTTCTGAAAAGTTTATGGAAGGATTTTCATGGCCTCTTTCAGCATCTAGACACTGCCTGTCCCTCTTGCTTTATGACTCCTTCCTCTGTCTACAAAGTCAGCCCAGCAAGTCCCATAGTTAAAGAAGGACCACTAGGAAGGGTTTTCCTCTTTTAAGGACTCAGGTGATTAGATTGAGGTGACCTGGACAATCCCCTGCCAAAGCTATTAACTTAATCCCACCTGCATTGCCTTATAGTGAAACAGTCATAGGTTTAGAGGATTAGAACATCTTGTGGGTGAGGGCCCATTCTTCTGCCTGGCACAAGAACTTTTCAGTGAGAAGGAGATAACTCTCTCCATGCCAACAGGGAACCCCCAAAAAGCAGATGGGACAATTCCCCAGTGCTTCCTCTTTGAAATCAATTGGAGCATTTTGCAGGGTCTAGCACCTAGGAAGTTTTCAGTTAATTCATGATTGCCAATTTGTGCTAAAAATGAAATCACCACACTGCCGTTACTGGTTCTCCAGTCAATGCCCGACTGCCTCCAGGCTGGTGAAGAGATGGACTTTTCATCTTCACTCGAATGGTGTTCCCCTTTCTACCACGAAGGCCCCCACGTTGTAGGATCTGCATATCCAGACTTCCCATTCTCAAGCAGGGCTGGGTCCGGGCATCCTGGGGGTACCACTGATCATCCTGCTCTACCATGTATCTATCTGCGTCAGTGCCCCTCAAGCACCAGGCACAGGATAAGTGTTTAATGAATGATTGTTAAAAGGAACCCTCAGGACGGAATTTGCTTTTGCTTTTTGTATCCAGAACTGCACATTCTTACTTCAGATCTGCCTTGGCCTGTTAAAAATGGAAACCTATTTTCACCCTGCTGCCAGAAGAAGAGTGTGAAAAGGAGTAGGAAGCAGTTCTATCCATAATGTTGGTGTAGCAGAGCAGATAATGTTTTTATTATGGTTTTTGATGCAAACACTGAGAGTCAGGCTGAAAACACAATTTTCATGGATGATTTAAATGTTAAAATCTTAGCACTTTGAAGTACCTTATGCAATGCCTGCACCCTCACATTAGTCTCAGATATTTATGTGAATAAATGCACATTCTGTTCATGGGGTTCTTCATATGCTCTGTTAATGGTTTTTGGACCCATTTGCCAAAGCAACTAAACGTAGACTGCACATTGGCACCCCCTGAGGTGCTTTGTAAAAATACCAATATTTGCCCTCAAAGATTCTCATTTAATTATTCTGTTAGGGTCCCAGGCATTCACATATTTAAAAATCCCCAAATGATTCTAACATGAAACCAGGAAAGACGATTGCCATGCTAAAGAAATAAAGTGTGTTTCTTAATATTAAAATTCAAAAGTGCCCTGCTGGGCTCAGCACCTGTGGCTCAACGGGCTAAGGCGCCAGCCACGTATACCTGAGCTGGCAGGTTCGAATCCAGCCCGGGCCCGCCAAACAACAATGATGGCTGCAACCAAAAAAAAATGGCCGGGCATTGTGGCGGGTGCCTATAGTCCCAGCAACTTGGGAGGTGGAGGCAGGAGACTCGCTTAAGTCCAGGAATTGGAGGTTGCTGTGAGCTGTGAAGTCACGGCACTCTATCCAGAGTGACAGCTTGAGACTCTGTCTCAAAAAGAAAAAAAAAAAAAACAAAAACCAAAAGTGCCCTGCTGGAGTAGTGGCGTGAGGTAGTCACCCCATGGTGGAATATGTCTCCATTTCCTTTGAGTGAGTGATGCCTACCCTTTCATCTGACTGTCTCTATTGAGGTCTAACCAGTGGTCCTTTTCATTCCTGACTCAAATTTCTCATCACTCCTCTCCCAGTTGTGGTTCCTGCCCCATCCCACCTCTTCTTGATCTTTTGCTGAACCAGGAATATGGAAATGCTCCATTTGCTGCCCCCCCCCCGCAGCCACCTGCACACTTTGTTACTTTCCTGACCCTGATGTTCTCTTTCATCTTCCTTTCATATATGCTTATTCCACCCCCCCTCGCTTTTTTTTACTGTTGGGGATTCATGGAGGGTGCAAGAAACCAGGTTACACTGATTGCATTTGTTAGGTAAAGTCCCTCTTACCTAATCATGTCTTGCCCCCAAAAGGTGTGGCACACACCAAGACTCCACTCCCTTCTCTCCTTCCCTCTCTCTGCTCTTCCCTTCCCCCATCCCTCCCTCCTTATCCCTCTGGGTCCATTGCTATTTCTACATGTAAATAATGGAAAGAATCAGAGTGGAAAAGGAATTCAGATGATGTAAGGTGGCCCCCATAAAAACACACTTCTCAGATCCCCAGCAGTATCTTGAACTGATGGCCCTGGGTACTATGCTCTGAAATCTACCACCATCTTAGCACAAAGCCACCCTTCCCCGGGGTGCTGCCAACCAGTGGCTGAGTGCAGCAGCATCTTAATTCTGACCTACCCCTGGGACCCTCAAGGTCTTCTGGCTGGTGACTATGACTCAAGTCTCATCAGCCTCGCCAAACTTACCTATGACTGTACTGCACCCAGAGCCTCTCCATCCCCTTTATATTCCTTTGCTGGTTCCATCCCAAATGTCAGACCTACATCTAGCACTGACCGCTCTCTCAGCCACTCTCAGCTCCCTCTCCATACCCCCACCCAGGCAGCTTGCTGGTAAATTTTTTGTACATCTAATCCCATCTTGGCTCCTGCTTCCTGGAGAATCTAAACTAGCATGTGAACTGCAAGAGAAAGTTGTACAAAAAAACTGAATTTTACTCTAAAAGAAGGTGACATTTTCTAACCATTTATTGATCACAAGCTAGTATGCATATATATGTATCCATGCACAGCCACTCATTTTTAAAAACAAAAAGGATTTACAAGATAGAGACATAAGGATTAAACTAAGAGGCAACTGAATAGAAAAAGGAAATGCTTACAGTGCACACAGTAAAGCCCCATAGCAGTGGTTCTCAACTCTGGCTCCACATTGAAATCACCCAGAAAACTTTTCAAAGATGTTAATCTCCTTCCTGAGATTCTGATGCAAGTGGTCTGGGGTGAGCCTGGGCATTTGCATTGAAAAAGCTCCCCAGATGATTCTAGTGTGCAGTGAGGTTGGAGAACCCTACCCTATAGGTACACACAGAGACAGACCCCAATTTACAGTACCTACAAGATGTTAACTACCCAGCTGCTCAGGAGAAATATGGTTAATCGTAGTCCTGAGGGAAGAAAAAAATTTCTTCAGCTGATCATCATAAAGGAAACACTGTGGGATGTCATCAACCACATCCTTAACAACATCCCTGCAGTAAACACCAAAGTAAGTTTCATAGAATTGCTTCCTATGACATCCCTCGATGTCGCCAGGTTCTTGCCATGTGCTACCACTCAGCACAAGCAGGTTTTGTTCATGTACAAATTTGGAGGGGAATTTTCCACTTTGGTTAGTGTGTCTCTCCCTGGGGAGGCTTCATGCTATGTTGTACGTGGTTGGACACCACATGTTTGAGTACCAGAGAACATCCACTTTTTGTAAAATCCATTTTCTATATTGGGATTCCATAGACAGATGTGTTTGGCCAAAAGATTTTTCTGCTAAGAAGTGTTTAAAAATCTCACTCTAGTCTACAGGAAAAAGTAACCCTTTCATTCTTTAAAGATTCTAGGTTGGTCCCAATTTAGCTCAGAATAGACCCTGAATTCAGAGTCTTGGAAATAATTAACTTCACTATGAGATGATCAGGAAAGATGAACTTCAGAGTATGACTCGATATCCAAGCAGACTGTGCACACTTGGTGTGGGGTTCTCCAACAGGGAAGGAAACCCCCCCTCCAACTGACATTAGGCCATGACAGACCAGAAAAATAAATTCCTCCCACATGACCAGAAAGTTTGATGAAGGTAACCCTAAGCTCAACAGAGTCACTACCTCACAGTTAATGCTTTTCGTTTCTTCATAGACATGGAGAGACATTATCTAAAACATTGAATTTGTGGAAATGAGTTCACGAAAATATGGCTCTCTTGAAAAATGACTCTATAATGCATCAGAAAGGTCAACCCACTGGAACACCCACCATAGGCTCTAATCTGACTCTGCCCTGTCTTCAGGGCACATCCTTCATCTTTAGAGGCACACCTGGGCACAGGCCACACCTTCGACAGCATCTCCCAAGCCAGACTCACACTAACACTACATGCTGAACTTCGGGCTTCCTCTTCCTGAACTTCTATTCCCAGCATCCTTGTAACCAACTTGGAATGGAAGGGTTTAAGATGTTTAATAAATGAGTTTTCCACATCGGCTATGATTTTGCAACCACCTTGCTTCTTGAGCTGCAGTTCACTATGACTTCTGAGTAGAAAAAATTTAATTACAGTCCTATTACCTATGAATTAATGCATGCTTCAAGGATGCTGTTTTTTACCTGATTGAGAGTGCATTCTAGAACCACTATACTAGTGACTTTGAATAACTTAAGTAGGAGCTCAGGTGAAAATCACAGAAATAAATAGCAATAGTGAATATGTTCCGAAGTGAGTCTAATCCAGGTGTGTGAACAATCCTGTTCAAAGAATCAGAGTTCATCTGAAGAATATAGGCATTGGTGGCACATTTCTCACACTGATCGAAGCCATCTACGACAAACCCACAGCTAATATTATACTGAATGGAGTAAAATTGAAAGCTTTTCCACTCAGAACTGTAACAAGACAATGTTGTTCTGTATCACCACTACTATTCATCATGGTACTGGAAGCCAATACAATCAGGCTAGAGAAGGAAATAAAGGGCATCCACATGGGGACAGAGGAGATCGAACTCTCCCACTTTGCTGACGATATGATCTTATACTTAGAGAACCCCAAAGACTCAACCACAAGACTCCTGGACATGTTCAAAAAATACAGTAACATCTCAGGATATAAAACCAATGTCCACAAATCAGTAGCCTCTGTATATGCCAATAACAACCAAGATGAGAGGGAAATCAAGGACACAATACTCTTCTTAGTAGCTTCAAAGAAAATGAAATACCTAGGAATATACCTCACAAAAGAGGTGAAGGACCTCTATAAAGAAAATTATGAAACCTTCAGAAAAGAAATAACAGAAGATATTAATAAATGGAAGAACACACCATGCTCATGGCTGGGAAAAATCAACATTGTTAAAATTCTGCGTTTTGCATGGAACCAGAAAAAAACGCATATAGCCAAGGCAATTCTTAGTAATAAAAACAAAGCCGGAAGCATCAGCCTATCAGACTTTAGGCTGTACTACAAGGCCTTACTGATCAAAACAGCATGGTATTCGCACAAAAATAGAGACAAAGACATCTGGAACTGAATAGAAAACCAGGAGATGAAACTAACATCTTTCAGCCACCTAATCTTTGATAAACCAAACAAGAACATACACTGGGGGAAAGAATCCCTATTCAATAAATGGTGCTAGGAAAACTGGATAGCCACATGTAAAAGACTAAAACTAGACCCGCACCTTTCTCCACTCACAAAAATTGATTCAAGACACAAAATCTAAGACACAAAACAATAAAAATCCTCAAAGAAAGTGTGGGGAAAACACTTGAAGCTATTGGCCTGGAAAGACTTTATGAGGAAAATTTCCGTGGCAATTGCAATAACAACAAAAATAAACAAATGGGACTTAATTAAACTGAAAAGCTTCTGTACAGCTGAGGAGACAACCACCAAAGCAAATAGACAACCTACACAATGGAAAAGGATATTTGCATATTTTGAATTGGACAAAAGTTTGATAACTCGTATCTACAGAGAACTCAAATTAATCAACATGAAAAAAGGCAACAATCCCAAACTGCGCAAGAGAGATGAATAGAACCTTCTCTAAAGAAGACAGACAAATGGCTAGCAAACATATGAAAAAATGTTCCTCGTCCCTAATTATTAGAGAAATGCAAATCAAAACCACCCCAAGATACCATCTAACCCCAGCAAGAATAGCCCACATCACAAAATCTCAAAACTGCAGATGCTGGCTGGATATGGAGAGAAGGGAGCACTTTTACACTGCTGGTGGGACTACAAACAAATACAACCTCTTTGGAAGGAAATATGGAGAACCCTCAAAGAACACAAACTAAACCTTCCATTTGAACAATCCCATTACTGGGCATCTACCTAGAAGAAAAAAATCCTTTTACCATAAGGACACTTGCACTAGACTATTTATCACAGCTCAATTTACAATTGCCAAAATGCGGAAACAGCCTAAATGCCCCCCAACCCAGGAATGGATTAACAAGCTGTGATATATATATAACAAGCTATTCCCCAATACAAATATATACTATTCAGCCACTAAAAAAAGTGGAGACTTTATATCTTTTGTAATAACCTGGATGGAAGAGGAACATGTTATTCTTAGTAAAGCATCACAAGAATGGAGAAGCAAGAATCCTTGTACTCAATCCTGATATGAGGACAATTTATGACCTAGTACGCAGGTGGGAGAGGAGGGCAGAGCAGATAGAGGGAAGGGGGGAGGTCACAGTTTGTGACACACCTTTTGGTGGGCAGGACATAATTATAAGAGGGTCTTTATCTAACAAATGCCATCAGTGTAACCTGGTTTTTTGTACCCTCAATGAATCCCCAACAATTAAAAAACATAAAAAAAACAGAAATGAAAAACAAAGAATCAGAGTTCAAAGAAACCCAGAAGGAAAGAACAAAAATAGAGAAAAATTACATCTGCTGATCAATTTGGATTATTATTATATCACCACTATTCTTGATTTCAAACAGATGTACACAGAAAACCTTTATGTGGTTCAAGCTTTATATTTTAAGTATCACGATATTTAACTAGAAGTGCACATTCACCTCCTAACCCCACTTTATTTTCTCCAACAAGCTATCATTCTCCAAGAATGGTGGAAACAGAGAGATTGTTACTCTCCTTGCAAGAAAAAAGGTAGGCCTATCATGGCTCCCCCTGTAATCCTAGCCCTTTTGGCTTGAAGATGATCAGTTGAGGCCAGGAGTTTGAGATCAGTCTAAGCAACATAGCAGGACTCCAGCTCTACTAAAAATAGAAAAATTAGCTGGGAATGACAGCACATGCCTGTAGTCCCAGCTACTAGGAAGGCTGAGGCAAGAGGATTGCTTGATCCCAGGAGTTTAAGGTTGCAGTGAGCTTTAATCACAACACTGTCGCACTTTAACCTGAGTGACAGAACAAGACCTTATCTCAAAAAAAACAAAACAAAATGAAACAAACAATCAAACAAAAAGAATGAAAGAAAGAAAGGAGCCCTCCCTGACTGGTAGTATTTGGGGAGCATGTTAGACACACTATCCTCACCTCTCCCACTACTTTACTAGTCCCTGACTTGTGCTAAAGAATGAGGGTGATAAATAAATCTATCAGATTCTTACTAGAGGGAAAAATCTTAATAACACAGAAAGATAAAAAAATCAGTGAGCATGTAAGAAAAACAAAGTTACCAAAGTAGGATAAAAGTGGAGAATGGCTAGAAGACCAACATCTCCACCATCTTGGTTTACCCCACATCCGCCTTGGCTACAGTGATATCAGCAGAACATGAATGGGCCAATGGGCTCCACACCCTAGCCCAGTACTGACTGAGATTCCCTCGCGGTGTAATCACTGTTCACTTTCTGTTCATTCATCTCTCCCCCTTGCCACATTATGGGCCCTCATACTGCAGCCTCAGTGTGGCCGCAGCAGGGTGGCTTGGGAAGCAGTCACATGAGACAGGTTCTCCCCAGGGAGTCTGGTCAAGCCTTGGCAGGTTTCCTGGTTACCAAAATAAAATCTGTTTCCTTGCTTCCAGTTTTAAAGGCTACTATATACTCCATGCAAATAATGACCTGGGTGGAATTTAATACCTGGCATTTTGCTAAGCTCTCCACTTCTCTTCAAAACTGTCAAATTTTTGTTAAGATACTATAAGGGTAAATTTTGAGATCCTTTTTTTTTCCATCCTGAGTGAAAGACAAGGCCAGCAAGTTTAAAATGAAGGGCTCCTCTAGTCCCAGGCTGAGAGGAAATGAGCATAAAACCAGCCTGTGGAAAATCTCAGTAAATCAGGTCTGGAAATTGGCCTTCTCCCTTCTTCCCCAAAGGCAGAGAAAGTGAAGTAAGGAGCGAGAGGTTTTTATCAAATTGGACTTTACTTCATTATTCTCAATAAATCACGAATGCACCATTCTCTGGGTAAGCTCACCCGGGGTGATGCTTTTTTAAATGAGGTGTTTTTCTCAGACGTGTCTGGTCACAATTCACTGGTGACTGCATGGGAAGGTTAAGAGTAGGAGAGATTCTGCTGCGAAAGCATTTGAAATAGGCCCGGGGCATTCTTAAATGTAGTCAACCTCTTCTACTGTGTCTGTGTCTGTAAGTGCACGGTCAGTGGCATTTGAAAAGATACTCTTTTAAAGATCTTTTAAGAGCATTTTTATCTGATTATAAATAAAAGAAACATGGTTACCGTAGAAAATGTACCATAAGGAAATATTCAGAAAGGGGCCCAAAGATTTATTGACAAAGAGGTTCATCATTGCATTATTTTTAATTCCCAAACTGTACACAATGTAAATGCCCCCAAATAGAGTATTGCTACACAGAACAGTTCTGTGAAGTCATTAAAAGTTATTTAAGAATATGGGGCAGTAGTCACCATATATTAAGAAGGAAAATATTATGTACGGTGAAAATCTCTAGGTACATCATATTCCCTTTATTTTTTTTATTTTTTTTATTTAACAAGAGAAAGACTGATTTTAATTCAAGTTGGGGGGAGGACAGAAGAGGAGTGGGAAGAGGAAAAAAGGGAGGGGAATATTTGTAAGTACAAGAAGACATTCCAAAATGTTAAATATGTCATTATTTCCAGATGATTTCAGCTCAAGAAATTCTCATCTTCCTTACATATTTATGTGTTTTATGAAATGCACACAATCACTATATATTTCATGTAGAATTGGGGGGGGAATGATTCTTGGTGGTTTTTTTGTGGGTTTTTTTTTAAGAGACAGAGTCTTACTTTGTCGCCTTTGGTACAGTGCTATGGCGTCACAGCTCACAGCAACCTCCAGCTCTTGGGCTTAGGTGATTCTCTTGCCTCAGTCTCCTGAGTAGCTGGGACTACAGGTGCCCACCACAACACCCGGCTATTTTTATATGGGGCCGGTGCCCTACTCACTGAGCCACAGACACTGCCAATTCTTGGTGATTTTTTTATCTCAAGTTCTAAAAAGCCAATTATTCCAGTCCCTATAGAACTAGTTGCAGTCTATAACTCTGTTGCAGGCCAGTGGGTTATAACAGTGAAGTCAGCCCAATTTGAGCTGGGTCTTCTATCTTCAAGGAGAGAGGTGGACTCCCTTCAGGCTGAAGGTAATGAATTTCTACTCAGGTTCTTGGCCTTTCAAGCTGTTTGGCTACTCAAACTCCCCGAGATGGGGGACAGTTTTCCCCTCTCAAAGCCTTTGTTCTCCATCTTCTTCCTGGACCAGGCAGACAGAGAGAAGATATACACAGTGTGTCTATCTCTGGGTCTTCTCATGGGGGGAGGGAGCCCCCACACACCCCCACACCATCACTGAAACATGACAGACCAGTGTGTTCTAGGCAGGAACTTCAAGTCTAGAGAGAATGAGTGATCAAAGTTCTCTACCTTCTCCAATGCTGCACACTTCCACCTTTATTTACTTGAGGAAACCATAGCACGTGTGAGTGAAAAAATGGCATAGTGAATATTTAGTGATATCCAGGTCTTTCTAAGGACCAGGACCTAGTGAATCCAGGTCTTTCTAAGGTAGTTGACTATTAAACTAAGTCAGTGTTACAGAACTTGAATTTCAACACAGGTAGATGTGTTCAGCTTCACCAACAAATGCTCACTGGGTACCTACTCTGCACTGGCAAAGTCAGGGGTATAAAGAAATGACTGCAGTTTGCAACTTTCCTGCCCAGAGGAAATTAAAATCAAGAGAAAGTTACATCACCACATGTAACAATACGGCTTACTGTTGGTAGAATAATATATCTTGTGGACTTCCAGCTTTGTATTTCAAACCTCCCTGTGCTCCAAATAAATAGAATGGCCCAGAATAATTTTAATTTTATTGCGCAAAATTGACATTTAAAAAAATTATGTTCTTCCCAAATCTCAATGTTGTAAGAGTGTCATTTAATGATATTTAGAGATACAAATCAGCCATTACTTTTCTTTTTTTATAAGGATATTGAGTTTAGTGATATCATTATCTTCACCAGCCTCTAATGCTAGGGAACAGAAGATTGAACCAATTTCCCCAAAGGGTTAGTGTAGTAAGTTTTTATGCAAGTGGAAAACTTAATGCTAACAGAAACAAATTTGACTACACTTTTAAAATCACAGGATAATTGCTAATTATGTGGTCATTCATTCTCATGCCATGTACTCCAACACAGGAAACTATGAGAAATGTAACCACTGGTAAAATTAAACCTGCAATTATAGCACCAATTTCTAGGATGTGTTGATTTTGCTCTATTTTGCAACATGTACACAAATATATAAAATTTTCTCATTTATTTTTCACATGTTGACCTTGTAAATCCAGAGTTTGTCACAAAAGAATGATTTGAATGAATTTAAGACAATTTCTGGTCTTCCTTGTAGTTGATTTTTTAAATTGTCACCTAATATAAGGGTGATAAAACACTGGGTGTATTAATACAACGTACCCTTGAAAACACTGTTCAGAAAAAAAAAACAAACACATAGAAAACTATGCTGCTTCCCAGTCCACCAGCCTTCTATCCAATAATTATCTTTGTCATCTAGTGTTTATATCAATCTCTGCATTGGCAATGAATTTTCATCAAACTTCATATCTTTACTAATACCCACCATCTACTTTCAGGACTTTTTCTAGGTGTGTTTTATTTCTCTCATCCACTACCCTCAGCATTTCACAGTCCCTGGGGCAGAATGTCCAGGGCTTCACTAGACCCTAACCTAGAACCGTTCAAATAGCTCCCAGGTTTTCCTCATTGGTTGAAACCTTCTCTGACCATAATCTTCATTCCATAACTGTTATCTGCATAATTAAGTTTTGATCTTTTTCCTCTTCCACATCTTTAGCGAACTGTTACCTTAATGTATTTTGTCCAATGGGGCTTTGGCTGATCTAAAGGACACAGCAGTACACTGGTGTGGCACATCCCTACTCACAGATTAGAAGTGGGAATGAAGGCAAGGCTGGTAATAGTAAATACTGAACACTTGGTGTTCTGCATGCACTGTCTAGATTCAAGCCCAGACAGTCTAAAAGTGAAGCTACTTCTTTAAACACTACACTATGCTGCTGTGTTGAGGAGGAAACAGCAAGAAGCGGAAGAGGAGGAGGAGAGAGAAAGTGGAACTACAGTGGTACCAGAAAGAAAAATCTAACTGGTGCAGCTAGATGAAACATTTACCTATTATGTCAAGTTTGTTAGCAGTAGCAAAACAAAGAAAACTGTATTTCTTCCAAAATAAGCTGTATGCCTTCCAGATCTCACCCCTTTCAGACCACTTCAGAGTAATGATTGTTAATGTCAGTAGGAATTGTCTAATGGTCTTGTAGACAGTATGGAATAAAATCCTGACTGGTACTTCCTAATGTACGGCCACATATATACATATGACCACATACGTATGGCCTACATGTAACAGCTACTGAACAAATGCAAAGTCCTGTGTACCAGGTAGTGTGCTGTGTGCTGCACCTGCTTAGAGATCAAAAAGTCGTATGGTCCCTGCTGTAGTTTAGTAATGGAGAAAGGAAAAGGGGGGCACTGACAGACACTATATAGGGTCCAATAACGTGGGTCTTCTTGGGGGCAGTTATGCCTGAGGTGTTCTCTAAATGATGAGTTGGTGTTAACCAAAAAGGGAAAAGGAAAGGCAGGCTAAGCAAAGAAACCAGAAGGTGCAGAGGTCCTACCTCAAATCAAAGAAGAGGTTTATTAAAATTGCGCAAATAAAGCATCCAGCGCAGCTCCTGGCCTGTAGTAATAATGTTGACGATGATGATGACGTTGGTGGTGGTAGTGACTGTATGGATCAAAGCTGCGATGAAGGAACATACCCCTTTCAAATTATTACCACCACATTGTCTTAACCAACAGTCAACCTAATTCCTTGAGTTTTTTTCCTAGCTTCCAGCTCATCCTCTAACTAATGCACTTTTTTCAAAAGTGCATTTCCTATGGATAGGCAAGAAAAGGAAAAAGAAGGAGAAGTCTAGGTGACGGACATCTGACTAAAATGTCTCTTATCTGCATGTTTTCTTACATGCAGCATTATGAGGCTAGTTTATTTAATCTTTGCAAATGAAAGAAAAATATATAGATGGTCTGTTTGTTGTGTTTGTTATGGTGGACAAACACATAACAATTTCTGGATGGACAGATGGACAATTTCTCCAGAGAAAAATCTAATTGGTGTAGTTAAATAAAACATTTACCTATTATTTCAAGTTTCTTAGGAGTAGCAGAACAAAGAAAACAATATTTCTTCCAGAGTAAGCAGTAGTGTTCCAGCCCTCACCCCCTTCAGACCACTTCAGAGTAATGATTGTTAGTGGCAGGAGGAGTTGTCTAATGGTCTTGCAGACAGTATGGAAAACATGGTTTGTGTTGTTCCCTTGTTCCCCTTCCTATTTACCTGCCATCTGAAATATAACAGGTAGACACTTATTTGAAATACTTGTGAAATGCTATGGTACAATATGCAGTGAATATGATTTGCATGGATATTAAGCCCCTATGCATGACCTTTCTACAGCTGTTGTTCAAAAAACAAACTTCAAAAGATGGAAAATCTAACAGTCACAAACACTGAATTCCCACACCCCAAAGATTTCCATAAAAGCCAAATAAAAACATACGGAAAGGTGTGGCCGCTCCCCCTCATTTTCTTTTAAGTTGACTGGCTATTTTCTATTAGATCCCACCTGCTTTGTTTACTTAATGATTATTTCCAGTAGGTTGTTGCCTAAAGGAGTAGAAAAATAAAACTACAAGCATGAGCTACTGAAACTGCAGTCTTCCTATCAGGGCATGAGGAATAATTGAATTGTCTGAAGCAGAAATTCTATGACAAGTATTCCTCCACCCAAATCCTGAAATTGTATTTAAAACTGTGTGTTCATTTGTATAGGTGCATTTTTTGCCTTTTGGGAAAGGAGCCCAACATAGCTTTTTTTTTCTTTTTTTGATACTCAATAGAGTTCATAACTCAAAAGAATTGTTAAAACACATTGCTCAGTTTTATCCTTTTGCTGTTCTGTCACTCAGCAACATTTATACACCTAGAAATACCCCTCAAGAGGAGACAGGGAAAGACCGGGAGAGGAAAGTGATTATGTTGTTTATAATACTATATCTTCAACAACTTGTTAATAGATGATCTTCTTTTAAATAATAAAAAATCGAGACTATGATTCTACAGGACAAAATCTACTCATTCTAAGCTAGTCATTGTATGTTTCTATGTGACTACATGTTTTATTGAAAATAAAGCATTTCATAGACATGTATTTTCATTACAGTTAGAAAAATGCATTTTGAAAGAAATATCTTTTATAAATCCCTCTGTATTTCAAATTACAAACACTATTAAGTAAAATTGACAGAGATTTTAGATGACTTGTAATCCTCAGATTTGCCTAAATTAAAAGGACTCTATAGATAAGTCAAACAAATCCTCATATAAGCAATCTAGATACAGAATTGTGTTTTGTTATGGGTATCTTTTGCTAACATTTTCTACTTATGTTTATAATCTTTAGTATATATTCTAGATATGTTTGACATTATAAATTTTAAATATGAATGAATATTTTATTTTTGACAAATTTTCTATACTGATAAAGTACATTTATTATAATAGCAATAAAGAAGCTCTATCTATCAGATATTCCACAATATTAGTTTCCATAAGTTTTCTACTCAAATAAGGGGTGAATAATTAAAGAAATTGTGTGATATTTTATGAATGTCTGAATACCCAGGAAAAAATAACTCAGAGCTTGTCGTAAGTACGATTATTGGTAGCAAATTTGATGACACACCAAAAAGATAATTTAAAAAATCCAACAATAATTTAAATACTTATTAACCTGCAAAGATTAAAAATCAACTTTAAGCTAGTTGAACTATTTGATGTTCTGTCAGTAATACTGAAAATTCACATTTAATAAAAAGTATGACTACCAGGATTCTGTGATCGTGATTGTCAGAAAGGGGAAAAGCGCCACCTATTGATCAGAATATGCAAATTATTTATTGGTCTTTGAACTTCTAGCTACATACAGCAAAAGAATTTTCGAGCTTTGCTTTGGATGAAAAGAATTTACAAGGCTCAAAATTTTAGCTCCGTAGTATAAAATTCTTTAGGTCACTTTAATTCTTAAGAATATTATCTTTTTTAAAAAATAAAAGAATATTATCTTTTCATTTGAGGTTATATTGATTACATCTCAGTCAAAGTATGAACTGGCCTTTTTCCACCTGTTATCTTTGTAAGCAGCAAATCACAACCTTCTCAGCATGTGTGTTTGATAGATGGTCTATTGAAATAATTAAACACAAACATATCTTTTTTTATCCAACAATGAACAGTAGAATAAAATGAGTCTTCACAATCCTGAGAAACCAAAGTTAAAAAGTAGATTTTAATTAAGGAGTCTGATGTGGTCAAATACGAATTGTTTGACATGACATTCTGCATGTATCCTACTAAGTGTATTTAATATATGTAATTATATATAGCTATTAGTTACATATTTCACTTCAGACTCTTAGAGCTTGATAATGAATAGTTAATTCATTGAGTGACATTTCAACAAATTATATTAAAATTCATGGACCACGTAGGCTGAGTGAAAAGGTAACTGTTATTATTTTAAAATAAGATTTCATGTCTTGATAGAACTGAGAAAGTTTGACCTTCACGTGAGATATTTCCATTCTTCTATTACATCCCCAATATCAATAGAAAACTGATTTTAATTTACACAAGAGTGTCTTTTATCCTTTCAATGCATAGAAGATTATCAGGCTTAAATTCTGAACATATCTACAGGCAGAAACTGCCCCTCTCTCTGAAGTTATAGGGAAGCAATTTGAGTAACATTTTAGAATAGTTCTTGCTCAGCAAAATGTTAACTGTGTAAAATCACTTAGACTTCAAAATACAAAACAGTATGTTATGTCGTTGAGGAAACTGTATAACTATAAATCCTGCTAATAAGATTTAAATTTCTTAAAATTCCCCTCAAATATGATTTCAAAAATGCGCTATTAACTCAGAAAGAAGAAAGACAATGCCCACATTTTCTTATTTTCTAAAGATGATGTAAAAGGTTTACATTCATGTATCTGTTTTACTGAAATGTAATTGTAATGCCTTTATTTTACGAGCTTCACTGTGAAACTTTACAGGTTATCTTTGTTCTTTCCTAGATCAATAAGGTAACAGCAGACAACTATTAATATATTTCTTTGCATCTGCACCGTGAAAACTTTAAATATTAAAACGAAATATTGCAGCCCATATATCATCTACTCTTACAAGACAGGAATGACAGTATTAAGATGCACATTCAGGATAGCACTCTTTCTACTTTGAACGCTGTCAAGAACAAAGTGCTTTACAGACTTAAAATAAATCTAGGTACTAATCCATTGAATTTCTGACAACAGGAGCCCAAGGTTTCCATGCACTTAGCAGAGTACTGCATAAGAGCTTGTGCATTATTTATGTCCACTAATGGTGTTGCAATGCGCTTTGTGTGAAGCAGTGACAGTGCAATCTGCTAAGATAGCTGCTGCTGTGGACAAAGCCATACATTTTCTTGAGCTTGAATTTTTGACAGAATGCTCTATTAATGCCAATTCTGCTTAAGTAAATGCTGAACAGGGGTCAGTTTTTCCTTTTTTCCCCCTTCTCTTATTATTTAAGAAAACAGTGCCATAAAATTGAAAATGATGTTCTAAGGTTTGCTGAATTTTTCAGTACAATAGTGGCCGAGAAAGGTCATTCTACTTTTTTGTCTACTTTTATGATTTCGCGTGATGGTCCACAGACTCAATAGGAAAGCTCTTAACACCGGGAAAGGGAGGTGCTATTAATTCCAGTTTCACTGCCATTATACTCTTCAGTGGATCAATAGAATTAAATGAGCTGAGATATTAGGAAAATACTGAAAAAAAAGCAAGAGAATTGTATTGTTTGACCAGGGTGGGGATGAGTTGAAAATAAAGAACCATCTATAGCAGCTGTCAATAAATCACGAAAACTATGCTTTGAACTGAAAGGAATACACCATGAAGCTTGAAGTTTAAAATGCTCATAATATCTGTTGTGTTTTTTTAATTAAACATTTTATTTGAAATATCCTTTGCATTTATCTTTTATCAATCACTTAAATTAAAAAACATGATTTTGTTCACAGAGCGAATAGTCCTAAAATGATACCTAAATGAGGGCAGATCTACTTAAAATATTTTTTAAAATGACACATGAAGCACACCAAGAAAAGGGGGAAGCTATTTTAAATGTTAAAAGAAAAAAAAAAAGAAATTCAAAGTTCTCTTCACCTCTGAACATCTGTATTTGGACGTATAACTTGGATTATGGACACATTGTTGACTTTTCTTTATGTGGTGATGTTTTGTCATTAAATTAAACTTCAATAACTCAGTACCTGCTAGTGTTGTTAATAGCAAAAATAGCTCAAAATGTTTTATTTATCTTAGCCAATAAGATATATGTGTTAGTTTGAATATTAGTAATATAATGGTTTCTTCTTTGAACAAGTAAGAGTGGAAAAGACCCAGTGACCGATCCCCAAACGAGTGAAATTGAAGGCCCCAGATAAAGTGGTCTCAAATACACGTTCCGTTCATTGTTATTAGCCTCATCAGATAGTGCCACATTTTTAAAAGTACCTCACATTGAATACCATAGGATATTACAATATCCTTCTTTTCAAACCTAATGTCTAATAAAGGCTTGAAATAATATTTTTAATGTCTGAACAGTATGACAGAGATTGCATCTGCACTGTGATGATATAAGGATACATTCTTTTTGTCCTTGGGTTGCCAGGCTACATGTTCCTCAGCCTTGGCCGTTGGGTGTGGCTATTTCTAGGTAAGGGAAAGTGAGAATGGGTGGTAGGTTGGTAGGTACTATTTCTAGGCCAAGACATT
Source organism: Perodicticus potto (assembly GCA_963574655.1). Classification (NCBI taxonomy): domain Eukaryota; kingdom Metazoa; phylum Chordata; class Mammalia; order Primates; family Lorisidae; genus Perodicticus; species Perodicticus potto. The sequence goes on along the minus strand of CAUYRH010032596.1, from coordinate 10,809 downwards.
TAAAACTGGTGGTGGTGCTACCTCCATGTCTTCTTTCCGTTCCTTCTAAAGAATACAGATGATAACAGAAAGAGTGAGCTACCAAAGGGAGGAAAAAAACATGGACACTGGAATCACTGCAAAGGATCATTACAAATTGAGAACATGTATAAACAAGAATGATCACCAATTATGTACCAGTCATCATACCTATTTGGTCTATTTGTTACCACCACTTAGGATTTCCAAAACAATAGCAATAACCTTGAATCAGTAATTTTGGACATATAATGGCCATGAAAGATAAATACATTACTAACTATAGAGCACAAAACTTGCTTTTCACTTCTCTTTGAACATTTTGGAGTGACATGTGCTACAATCTACTCTATGGTCTCTTTTGATTTTCATGACTTAAGAGATGACAGAACAACAAATTCTATAAGAAGACACCCAAAATAAGTTTAACTTAACAATAAACTTACTAAGTTCATGTATATCCATTGTTCTCTAAACTTTGACTAGCCTGCAAAAATTAATATTCTTATTTTAATCAACTGTTTTGTTGAATCAGAAATTATAATTCTGACCTTTGAGTGGAAAAGAGAAGTTTTTGTTTCTCCAAGAATAACCTTTGCATATTGAACAAATGGTGGTACAGTGAGAAGATTGAATAAGGACTTGGAGTTTCTTGATCTGTCTGGCTTCATGTAAATGCCTTCTATTCCCTGTTGATTTTGATGAGTATTCTTAAACTTAGTAAATAATAATTGGCTGATGTGGATGATCTTGGAATTTGGTGATAATTGTCATAGATCCATCATAAATTGAACACCAAATTTTAAAGGGACAGAGTGAAACTATGAAAGAGAATAACCAATTAGAAAACTCACTGCCATTGTTTAAAACAACTTTACCCTTTTCCCCAATTTTAAGAAATGATAATTGTATGAAAAATAAATGTAAGTTCTTCTCTCCCTAACATCCTTTCTCCAGCCCCAGGATACAGAGTTAATGGTATATATTGTTTCTATTTACATTCTTTATGCCATTGTGTATATACTTTTATGCATATAGTAGAAGTACTTTTAATAGGCACTTACATAATTTATCTGCTATCATGCAGGTATAAATTCTTCAAAGTTCTAATTGTGAAAATGTCATATATATTTATAAAATGAATAAGCATTTGAATGGTATAAAATAATATTGATGTTAGGTATACATGGGTATAAAGAGATTTTGCTTCCATGCAAATTATTTTTAACCCTTAAACTTTGATATTTCAGGGTACAGAATCAGCGTAACATCTTATTAAAACTAATTGTTAACTGCCAGTTAAATCAAACTGATTAACATAACCATCACCTCACTTACTATTTTTTGTGGTAAGACATTTGTAATTTACTCTTAGTTACGTTGAAGTGGGCCCTTGCATTGTGCGACTTAGGTGAGATCCCACCAAAGGCCTTCCTTCCTCCCATCAACCACCTTCCCCACTCCCTCTTCTTAGACTACATTTGTGTTTTATCATTTGTATGAATGTGTATTTATAAATTGGCTTCATAATAGTATTGAGTACATTGGAAACTTCTTTGAATGTATAAAATAATATCGATGTCAGTGTACATGGATACAAAGAGATTTTGCTTCCTTACGAATTATTTTTAACCCTTAAACTTCTATATCTCATGGTACAGAATCAGCTTAACATAAGATGTTAAGCGTTCCACATTGTATATCAAGTCATCAAATTGTACTCTGTAAATGTATACAGTTATTCTGTAATAAAAATTAAAGTAAAAAAGTAATTTTTAATAAAATGAAACAAACACTTTTTTATTTTTACACATACATGTGTTTATTAGGTTTCCACTTTTTGCCTTCACAGAATTAAAACGGCTTAATATTTAATAACAATAACAGTGTTTAAGATAAAGACTAGAAACAAAAACCTCGAAAAGAATGAACGAAGATAAATACATTCAGAAAAGAAATCAGACGATTACTGCATCGAAATATTAAGCAATATTAATAATAATAATGCAAAGAAAGTAACATTCACATTGTCAAATAAGCGTATGTCTATTAATGCTTTAACTCTGAGGCTCAGTATGGAGTCATCAGTTAACTTATTTTTTTCCAAAGTCTCAAAAAATAGACAACTAATATTTATAAATAAAAGTAAAAGATAATTTCAAAAAACAGATCATGCCAAATTTTATAGACAATAGAAAAAGAAGAAATAATTCAAGGTCATTCTACTTAATCAGGAAACACCTGATATTAAAATTAGAGAAAATATATTGTTATAAAGGGAAATTACAAATATATTTCACTTTGAAACAAAGACATTTCTAAAAGCTTCTATTTTCAGTAGAAAATTCTACCAGTGAATAGAAACCAGGAATATGAGCATTCTGTGTCCCTCATAATTTTTAATTTGGTACAGAAAATATTAGTTCTGAGAATGAAGAATTATTATTATCCTCTTTTATGTTAGCTGAATTTCCAGACTCATAAATTAATAAGTATCTTGGATTGAGATTAGTTGAAATTACCTAAATTCTGAACAGCAAAGTCTAACGGTCACAAATTGAAAGTTACTCTCTTTGGAAATCTAATAAGATATTTTACAGGGTTAAGAAAGAGTTGAATAACTGAGATTGGAGAAGTGAATAGTCTACTTGGAGGATTGAAGTGTTGAACAGGTTTTCAACAATAATGCGTGCAAACTTTACCAAAGTATTGTTGCTGGCCATGCTTCACAGTGGCTCCTGAATTCCCTTGAGTAAATCATGATAAGCACCTAAATTAATATGATATGCTAGAAAATAGGAAGACACAATATGTAGAGTGATCTTTGGTTTTTAAAACTTTTCTTCCTTAATATGTTTTAGTGTACTGGGTCTGTTGTGTTATATATTTCTCTCTGTAGTCTCAGTCAAAAATTTAACAATCCTGTCCTCCAGGCAGTGTATTTGACTTAATTCAGTTTCACTGTATTCTAAATACCAAGTTACTTTGAAAATATTTGATTAGTTTGTCTTGAGTCTTATGTCTCCCCTCTGAAATATATTGATTCCACTACGACCATATATACAAAGTCCATTAATATATACTTGGGTGGCTCCTGACTCTCCACCCCAGAAAGGTACATTTTCTAAGAGATATAATTTTATCTTTCTATTAAAACCATGGAGTTTGATTTTCTGAAATGATGAGATAATTTTAATTATTAAAATATGAAATATATTTAGAACATCAAATCTATGAAATAAAATCACTCTTGGCTCGGCGCCTGTGGCTCAGCAGGCTAAGGCGCCAGCCACATATACCTGAGCTGACGGGTTCAGCCCGGGCCCGCCAAACAACAATGACAGCTGCAACCAAGAAATGGCAAGCGTTGTGGCGGGCGCCTACAGTCCCAGCTACTTGGGAGGCGGAGGCGAGAGACTCACTGGAGCCCAGGAATTGGAGGTTACTGTGAGCTGTGATGCCACAGAACTCTATCTAGGGTGACAGCTTAAGGCTCTGTCTCAAAATAAATAAATAAATAAATAAATAAATAAATAAATAAATAAATAATAGAAAGAATAGAGCTATGGGGGCATGGCTATGGCTAGAGCTACAATCTGAAGCTTCAGAACTCAGAATTTTCTTGTATTAAATGGAAAGGCAATGAAAAAAATATATAAATGTAGAACTTCTATTTTGTTTTCCTAAAAGGGGTTTAGAATGTAGCTGAACTCAAGAATATTTGGAATGCTGTGGTTGCAAAAAAAGAGTTAAGTATCAGATAAAGAAGAGTAATGGAAAACCAGTTTCTACTCTCTACTTCATGATAATTAATAAAGAACTAGTTAAGTCAATATGATATTAGTAGTGGTTAAATCCACCTGATTGATAGATAATTCCACTTCAGGTTTGATGTTACTAAAAAACTATATTCTGGAAGAATGCTCAAATGTATGGATGGTTTTGAATGGTTTAGAAATTGAAACAAGCATGTCAAATAGCAGGGTGTAATCATATTTTTAAAATATATATGTATGTGTGTGGTACAGAAATAACTGATATATGCAATCATTATTTCTAGTGATGTAATTACATTTAAAACTGATTTTTGAATATGTCTATATTAACCAAATCTTGTAGAATAAACACATTTGTATTATAAGAAGAAAGATCATTTAAATTAAAAGTATATGTGTCATACATATAAAATTATGTATGTGGAAAGATATTATTCACAGCTTTAGTGGTCCTTAGAAATAAAATGATTCAAACTGAAAATAGAGAAATTACACAACTTTCTCAAAGTTGAGCAGCCTCGAGGTGACAGACTCAATAATAAAGGTCTTCACCTCCAGATTCTAAATCAGTCCCCTTTTAAATTCTACTACATAAATAATACACATTATTTTTGTGTAGAATTAAAAACGGGCTTGATTTAATTTTGCCATTACATTTTTTTTTTTTTTTTTTGCAAAATAGAGCTGTTTAGTACTTGAGGGTAAGAACTGAGATGATTTTTAAAACAAGTAACGTAAATAATCTGTTTGCACTTTTTAATTTGACTCCTGGTGTTAATAACTTTCAAAGTATTCTGTGCACCCACTTTCCTTGAGTCCACTTTGTCTATATTGGACCGTTTCACTGGGTTTGAAAAAATCAGTTAGAAGAGGTATAAGTTATGATGGCCAGAGGACAGACTCAACACAATTTAAACAAAAACAACATTATTTCAAAACCACATAATTAACACTGTGTGTTATTCTAAATTTCCAACTTAAGATCCTTAAAAGGATGTTATCGTTGAATTTGATCTCTAGTAAAATTCCAGTGAAGTTAATTGGAATGTATGTATTAAGCCACAACCCAGACATTATAACTTCAGAGAAATATCCAAGGATCTGGGTAAATGAAAAGGTAAATTTGGAATTATAACTGAATAAAATTTGTTCACATAAACCTGGATCTCTAGTAAATATAGAATAGATGTGCTAATGTATCTTGAGTTGAATACTTAAAGGACAAAGATAATATTTTCTTTACAACAACATTTTATTTCTTTCACCTGCTCATCTCTTATGCACCTGTGTCTTGTTGGCAGTTTACTCAGCTTGAATTTGGAAGACAAACTTATCCACAAAATATAACCACTATTTTCCTATGAGTGTTTTAAATTGTTCATAAAATGTTTGCATAGAGTTCATATGCTCTAATAAGAGCTCTTGACTCTCTTATTGAGAGTAAAGCTTGTAGATATTTATACCTTTCTTGGATTTTCCAAATTTTCATGAAAATGAAGAAAGAAAGTTAAATGGACACCTCATTTGAGGTAGTATGCTTTCATACTTTATCAAATGCTTTATTGGTGGTGGTTTTGTTTTGTTCTTGGATATGTTCCTTTTTTAAAATCTGACTTGCTCTTAGCAGCTATGATTTTAGAATACTTTTGTTGTTGTTTTTCTTAAGAAGAGCAAGATCAGGTTTTTATTATTAGTTTTAAATCTTACCATGCACTTTCACAATTGTTATAATTATTTAAGAAGTAATATTTTCTGACACTCTAGGGATATATTATCTAACTCTTAAAGAAAGAGGATAGTTTGATTTTCCAAACTATGAAACATATTAATTAAGGTATAAGTTAAATTTTGTCATGTAAATATGATTTTCCAAATTATAAATCATATTAATTAAGGGATACGTTCAATGTTATCATTCAGTCCTACATTTTCTTTACTCACATGTTGTAACCCCATATTAGTATTTTAATCTGAGCTAACAATAATTAAACTGTTCACAGGGAAACAATATTAATCATTCCTTTTCAGATATATATCATGTCTAATTTGATTTGAGAAATGAAATAAAATATAACTACCAACTTAAAACCACCAGGCTGTAATCAACCATAAAGGTGTATGTTAAAGTATCTAAAATAGTAGAATTGGAATGTTCCTAACACCAAGAAAGAAAGATGGGGGTGGTGGGGTGTATAAAAAGGAAAGAGAGGAAAAAGCATGGAAGAAAAAGAGAGAAAGGGTATATCGCCTGTGGGTCAGTGGGTAGGACGCTGGCCCCTTATACCCAGGGCGGCAAGTTCAAACCTGGCCCCAGCCAAACTGCAACAACAACAACAACAAAAATAGCCAGGTGTTGTGGCATGCACCTGTAGTCCCAGCTACTCGGAAGGCTGAGGCAGGAGAATTGCTTAGGCCCAGGAGTTGGAAGTTGGAGATTGCTGTGAGCTGTGTGAATGGCACTCTGCCAAGGGTGATAAAGTAAGACTGTTTCTACAAAAAAAAAAAAAAAGAGAGAGAGAGAAAGAAAGAGAAAAGAAGAGGAGAAGGAAATGATCAAGATGCAGTCAAACCTCTGTTACGTTAACCACCTACAGGATTGTAACAAAGTGGTCAACATAAGAGACTTTAAATGAGCGTGTGAAGTACATGATTGTTCTATGAAAATTTGATCAACTTATGGAGGTTGTCAATGTAGGGAGAGGGTCACTTCTGTAGGTTCTACTGTAGTTAATCTAGATCAAAGGGAATTTTACCCTTCCAATGTCATAAACATCTCTTCTAGAATACTTATAACTTTATAAAATTATTCTGGAGATACATTATTTTAATGGCTTTTTCATGTGCTAGTTTTCTTCCTATAGTCTTTGATTCCAATTTCCTTCTCCAGTTTTAATCCACTTTCCCTCTTATCTGTCACAGTCCTGAAGCCCAGCTAGATCCATTGTGTCACCTGAAGTTGGACTAATTTACTAGACACAACCAGTCTCATGGGTCTTGTCCATACGTGTTGTCACAGACTTGCATCTATCATTGTTTCCATTCTTCTCTCCCAACATTCTCTTTTGTCCCAATTTTTATGTCACTAATTCATGTCTTTTTGCTCATAGCATAGAATTCATTTTCTACAACTACCTATAACATATGATAATTTACTAGTTTAATGGTTCCACATTTCTAGAAAATTTTATAAAATAATGCTAAACTTTCAACAATCTTTTCTAAAATTATAGATGACTTTAGACTTTCTAATAATGTATATAATACTTTCTAATAAAGATGCAAAGAGTAATTAATATGTTTCTACATAATTGATAAATTATTTGGGGATGAAATTTCAGTCTGTGTTTATATGTTTCTCTATCAAATGAGATGGATACAAGATCTATTTTCATTCAATCAGTCTTTTATTTAATTCTTACAATGTTGTAAAGAACCATATCACTTAGGCTACGCTACACTTACTGTTTTGTATAACCATATACACTTAGGCTACACTAAATTTATAAAAGCAATGTTTGTTTTTTTTAAGTAAATTTATTTCAGGTTAATGTGAGGGTGCAAACAACCAGGTTACAATATTTGGTTTTGTTATATAGAGTCCCTCTTGTAGTTATGTCTCACACACAGAAGGTGTGCCAACCACCCCCACCCTGTGCTTATTCAGTGAGAACACCCCAACTCTCTCCTCCTCACTCATTACCCCTCTCCCCCAACTTGAAAGGAGTTTTTCACCTATATGAGCATGCAGCAGATCATCTACTGCCTTCCTATTAGCATTGAGTCCATTGGACTATTGCTTTTCCATTCTTGCGATGCTTCACTAAAAAGAATGTGCTTTAGCTCAGTGCCTGCGCTCAGTGGTTAGGGCACCAGCCACATACACGGGGGCTGGTGTGCTTGAACTCGGCCCCGGCCTGCTAAACAGCAATGACAACAACAACAACAGCAAAATAGCCAGGTATTGGGGGGCAGGTGCTTGTAGTCCCAGCTACTTGGGAGGCTGAGGCAAGAGAATAGCTTAAGCCCGAGAATTTGAGGTTGCTGTGAACTGTGATGCCACAGCACTGTACCAAGGGTGACATAGTGAGACTGTCTCTAAAAAAAAAAAATTAAAAAAAAAAAAAGAATGTGCTTTTACTCCATCCAGGATATTACAAAAGATAAGAAGTCACCATCTTTTTTATGGTTGAATACTATTCCATGGTGTGCTTCTGCCACAACTTGTTAATCCATTCCTGAGTTGATGGGCATTTAGGTTGTTTCCACATTGTGGTGAATAAACTGAAATTGAGTTGTGAGAAACAATCTAGTACAAATGTCCTTAGGATAAAGTGATTTTTATTTCTTCTGGGTAGATGTCCAGTAGTGGGATTGTGGGGTAAATGGGTGATCTAATTTGAGATCTTTGAAGAGTCTCCATACTTCTTTCCAAAGAGGCTTTATGAGTTTGCCATCCCAACAAGAGTGTAAGAGTGTTCCACTCTCTCCACATGCACCCCAGCATCTGCAGCTTTGGGACTTTGTGGTGTGGGCTGTTCTTACTGGGGTTAGGTGATATCTCAGGGTAGTTTTGATTTGCATTTCTCTGATGATTCAAGATGGTGGGCATTTTTCATGTTTGTTAGCCATTTATTTGTGTGCCTTCTTTAGAGAAGGTTTCATTCATGTCTCTTGCTCAGTGATCTATGGGATTGTTACCTTTTTCTTTTTCTTGGTTGACTAATTTTCATTCTCTGTAGATCCTAATGATCAAACCTTTGTCCAATTTGTAATATGCAAATGTCTTTTCCCCTTCTGACGGTCGTCTGTTTGCTTTGGTAGTTGTCTCCTTAGCAAGGTTGTTTTCTTTAATAATTAAATTAAGCTCAACTTGCTGTAACTTTTTACTTTATTAGCTTTTAATTTTTTTTAGCTCTTTGATTCCCTTGTAATAATGCATCCATGAAAATACACAAGGCAACAACATATTTTCTTTCTATCTTTATTCTAAAAGCTATTTCTATTTTTTAATTTTTACTTTTTTATTTTTTATTTTTTTTTTGTTATAAACGGAAACAAAAATGCCCACATTAGCTTACGGTTACGTAGGGTCAAAATCATCAGTGTTACTGTCTTCTACCTACAAATCTTGTCCCACTGGAAGATCTTCATGCACTTGCTATCATCTGCTATGATAATGTGACTTTTTCTGGAATACCTTGTAAAGGACCTGCCTGAGCCTGTATTACAGTTAACTGTTTTTACACATAGAAGTACATACTAAAATAATGATAGAATGTATTATCTGATAAATACATAAAGCAGTAACATTTATTATCAAGTATTATGTACTGTCCATAATTGTTATGTACCATACATTTTTACATTCTGTGACTGAGAGTGAAGTTGATCTGTCTACACCAACATCCGCACAAATGTGAGAGTGTATGTACTACAACATTGTGTCACTAGGCAATAGAAAACTTTCAGCTCCGTTACAACCTCCCAGGACCGCCCTTTATGTATATGTGGTCTACTGTTGACAGAAACTTCATTGAAAAGTATGTGACTGAATTTGCCACTCATTTTTCCAGGCACTTTAGCTTTAGTAAAATGTCGTAACCTCTTCAAAAAGCAAATATTAATCATGTACTCAATACGTTTAAGCTAATAAATGGCAGGGTCAGAATTCAAATCAAACTCCAATTACTGATATTCCCACTATTGACTTAATTTAATAGGGAAAACAAATAAAGAAATACTTACAAATATCTAAAACATAGGAAACAGCTGGCTCCATACACCGAGGGTGGGAGGTTTGAACCTGGCCCCAGCCAAACTGCAACAAAAAAATAGCCAGGCATTGTCACAGGCATCTGTAGTCCCAACTAATTGGGAGACTGAGGCAAGAGAATCGCTTAAGCCCAGAAATTGGAGGTTGCTGTGAGCTGTGATGCCACAGCACTCTCCTGGGGGTGATAAAGTGAGACTATCTCTAAAAAAAGAAAAAAAAAAACACATAGAAAACATCTTTGTTAGAAATGGTTTCATGTTTATAAAATTCCTTTTTTGTGAGGTTTCCAATACAAGAGGAGTTACAAGCTTGACTAACTCATAACCAGCTGAAATTTTATTGCCATTCTTGTTTAGCAGTTTTAACTGGTACTTATCCCAGAGGGATGTATACTAAAAGACAGATGTTGGTTGATTCTTTTTCTTTTCTTTCCCTTTTCCTTAGGCTAAGAACTCTCCTATTTATTAATAAAGAGTAACACATATGCTGAGTACTTCCCACTCAGAGATTCTAAAATTGGATACTTTTTTTTACTTTACTTCTTCAAATTCTTCCTGTTGTACTGGGATATAAGAAACAAGAGGCGTGATTGTATAACTTAGTTTATCATAAAATCGCTTCAGTCAAAGAAGACAGGCACATGGCCTACAGATACATGAAAAAATGCTCACCATCCTTAATCATCAGAGAAATGCAAATCAAAACTACTTTGAGATATCATCTAACTCTAGTAAGATTAGCCCACGTGGCAAAATCCCAAAACCAGAGATGTTGGCGTGGATGTGGAGAAAAAGGAACACTTCTACACTGCTGGTGGGAATGCAGACTAATACGCTCCTTTTGGAAGGATGTTTGGAGAACACTTAGAGATCTAAAAATAGACCTTCCATTCAACCCTATAATTCCTTTAATAGGTATATACCCAGAAGACCAAAAATCACACTACAACAACAACATCTGTACCAAAATGTTTATTGCAGCCCAATTCATAATTGCTAAGTCATGGAAGAAGCCCAAGTGCCCATCGACCCACGAATGGATTAATAAACTGTGGTAAATATACACCATGGAATATTATACAGCCTTAAAGAAAGATGGAGACTTTACCTCTTTCGTGTTTACATGGATGGAGCTGGAACATATTCTTCTTAGCAAAGCATCTCAAGAATGGAAGAAAAAAAATATCCAATGTACTCAGCCCTACTATGAAGCTAATTTAAAGGTTTCATATGAAGGCTATAA
>CAUYRH010032595.1:0-10000 GCA_963574655.1 Perodicticus potto | reverse complement strand
AGTCCCAGCTACTTGGGAGGTGGAGGCAAGAGACTCCCTTGAGCCCAGGAATTGGAGGTTGCTGTGAGCTGTGATGCCACGGCACTCTACCCAGGGTGACAGCTTGAGGCTCTGTCTCAAAAAAAAAAAAAAAAGTTACAAACTTGGGCAGCACCTGTGGCTCAGTGGGTAGGGCACTGACCCCATATACCCATGGTGGCAGGTTCAAATCTGGCCCCGGCCAAACTGCAACAAAAAAAATAGCCAGACATTGTGTTGGGCGCCTGTAGTTCCAGGTACTTGGGAGGCTGAGGCAAGAGAATCGCCTAAGCCCAGGAGTTGGAGGTTTCTGTGAGCTGTGATGGCATAGCACTCTACTGAGGGCGATAAAGTGAGACTCTGTCTCTAAATAAAAATAAAATAAAATAGAAAGTTACAAACTTAAATAATTTTACAAGAAAATAATCTAATATCCCCAGATCTCTTCTGATCTCTGTGGAGAACAGGGAAAGCTAGAGGCAGAGGTACTGTTCAGAGACGACACCTGGATGCTACCTCTGCATCCTTCCCCATAATGAGGACAAACCTTTACTGCTGATCAGTTTGGTTCACTCTTTGACATGCAGGTATTTTAGTTTAGAATGCTTTTTGATATTCCCTTAAACATGAGTTCATACAGTCTGAGTGTAAATTCTTCAGGAAGATGCTGATAAGATAAGCCTGAAAATCAGAGGGTAGTAGTGACAGAGAATTTGGCTTTGTTACCAGCTCTGGAAAACAGACAGTGAAGAACGTCACCAGCAGCTTCATGCCCCACAAGAAATCAAGAGACATGGGGAAAACCAGCAAAGATATGCTGCATCTTTTCCACTTTGGAAAGCCACGTGGCTTCTGTTCAGAACTGTTTACTTGGCTAAATAAATCAGGGAGCAGATGGGTGTGTATGTGTACCTATATATGGTCTCCTCCTGCCAATATGTAACTTGCTTATGATACTATGATTTAAAAAAAAAAAACTTTGTTTTTTTTCTTTTTTGTAGAGACAGCCGTGGCATCACAGCTCACAGCAACCTCCAACTCCAGGGCTTAGGCAATTCTCTTGCCTCATCCTCCCAAGTAGCTGGGACCACAGGCGCCCGCCACAATGCCCGGCTATTTTTTTTTTTAAGACAGAGCCTCAAGCTGTCACCCTGGGTAGAGTGCTGTAGCATCAGAGCTCACAGAAACCTCCAATTCCTGGGCTCAAGCAAGTCTCTTGCCTCCACCTCCCAAGTAGCTGGGACTACAGGCGCCGGCCACAACGCCTGGCCAGTTTTTGGTTGCAGCCGTCATTGTTGTCTGGCGGACCCGGGCTGGATTCGAACCCGCCAGCTCAGGTGTACGTGGCTGGCGCCTTAGCCCGTTGAGCCACAGGCACCGGGCCGAAGAAGTTTTTTTTTTTTTTTTTTTTTTTTTTTAAAATAGACAGAGTCTAACTTTGTCACCCTCAGTAGAGTACTGTGGCATAACACAGCTCACAGCAACCTCCAACTCCTGGGCTTAGGCGATTCTCTTGCCTCAGCCTCCCAAGTAGCTGGGACTACAACACCCGGCTATTTTTCTGTTTTGCAATTTGGCCGAGGCCGGGTTTGAACCCACCGCCTTCAGTATATGGGGCTGGCGCCCTACTCGCTGAGCCACAGGCACCGCCGAAACGGGATACCAACCTGGCGGGTAGAGCCTTTGTTTTTTGTTTTTTGTTTTTTGTAGAGACAGAGTCTCACTTTATCGCCCTCAGTAGAGTGCCGTGCCATCACACAGCTGACAGCAATCTCCTCCTGGACTTAGGCCATTCTCTTGCCTCAGCCTCCCGAGTAGGTGGGACTACAGGCGGCCGCCACAATGCCCGGTTATTTTTCTGTTTTGCAGTTCGGCCGAGGCCAGGTTTCAACCCGCCACCTTGGGTATATGGGGCCGGCACCCTACTCACTGAGCCACAGGCGCCGCCCCAGCTATTTTTTTGTTTTGCAGTTTGGCCCGGACTGGGTTTGAACCCTCCACCCTCAGTATATGGGGCCGGTGCCCTACTAGCTGAGCCACAGGCGCAGCCCAAAAAAACAACTTTTATTTTGAAATAATTTCAGACTCACTAAAAAGTTACAAGAATATTACAAACAATTCTAAATGTATTTTCCCCCAGATCTAAATGTTATTTTATTATATTTTCTTTATCATTCCTCTTATCCATCTACAGATAGTTTCATTTTCTGCACTGTTTGAGTTTGTTATAGAATTATACCCCTTTACTCCTAAATACATGTATATATTTCCTAAAAAATAAAGATATCCTTGGCCAGGCACAGTGGATCATGCCTATAATCCTAGCAGTCTGGGAGGCTGAGGCGGGTGGATGGTCTAAGCTCACCCAGTCTGACCTCACCTCTAAAAATAGCCGGGCGTTGTGGTGGGCGCCTGTGGTCCCAGCTACTTGGGAGGCTGAGGCAAGACGATCGCTTAATCCTAACGGTTTGCTATTACGTCACACCACTCTTCTGAGGGCAACAAAATGAGACTCTGTCTCAAAAAAAACAAAGAGATATTCTTGATATTCTCTTACATAATCACAATGAAATGGTCAAAATCAGGAAATTAGTTAAACTAGCTAGCTAATCAGGAAACTAATTAAATTAGCTAATATATAGATCTTAAAATTTACTTGTCATATTTATGAAGTCATAGCGTATGTAATCTTTTGAGTCTCAGCATAATACATGTTAGGTTCTTCTATATTGGCATTATCAATAGATTTTCCTTTTTACTGATGATTAATATTCCACTGTTTGAGTTGTAACACAATCTGTTTACCCATTCACCGGTTGAACATTTGCATTGTTTCCGGGTTAGAGCTACTATAAATAAAGCTGCTATGAACATTCTTGTCCAGGTTCCTGTAACAAATTTTCAGGAGTGCGTTTGCTAAGTTCCATGATAAACATATGTTTGACTTTATGAGAAACTGCCAGATTGTTTTCCAAAGCAGTTCTTTAGTATCACCAGCAGTGTATAAGAGAACTAATTTCTCTATATCCTCACCAGCATTTGTTTTTTTCTTCCTTTTTCTTTTAATTTCAGATTAATGTGGGGGTACAAACAACTAGGTTATAATGTTTGCATTTGTTAGGTAAAGTCCCTCTTATAGTTGTGTCCCAGACCCAAGAGGTGTGCCATACACCCTTACATTGTGCCCATTAAGTGAGAGCACACCCATCCCCCTCTACCCTTTTCTTCTTCATTCCCCCTCCCCTCAGCTTGAATTGAATTTTTTTTTTTTTTTTTTTGTAGAGACCGAGTCTCACTCAATCACCCTGGGGTCTAGTGCCATGGTGTTGCAGCTCACAGCAACCTCAATCTCTTGGGTTCAAGCGATCCTCTTACTTCAGCCTCCCAAGTAGCTGTGACTACAGGTGTCCACCACAACACCCGGCTATTTTTAGGGAGGGGTTTCCTTAAGCTAGTTTTGAACTCATGAGCTCAAGCAATCAACCCGCCTTGGCCTTCCAGAGTACTACAATTATAGGTGTGAGCCACTGCACCTGGCTGAGTTTTTCTCTTATGTGGGCATGTATTAGATTGTCTACTGGCTTCATATTAATACTGAGTACATTGGATACTTGCTTTTCCATTCTTTGAGACAAAGTCTCACTTTGTTGCCCTCGATAGAGTGCTGTGGCATCACAGCTCACAGCAACCTCAAACTCTTGGGCTTAAGCGATTCTCTTGCCTCAGCCTCCCAAGGCAGCTACAGGTGCCTGCCACAACACCTGGCTATTTTTGTTGTTGTTGTTGTTGCAATTGTCTTTGTTTAGTAGGCCCGGGCTGGACTCGAACCCATTAGCCTTAGTGTATGTGATTGGTGCCCTACTTACTAAGCTACAGGCACCAAACTATGCTTTTCCATTCTTGTGATACTTTACTAAGAAGAATATGTTTCAACTCCATCCAGGTTAATAGAAGATGTAAAGTTGGGTGGCGCCTGTGGCTCAGTCGGTAAGGCGCCAGCTCCATATACTGGGGGTGGTGGGTTCAAACCTGGCCCCAGCCAAACTGAAACAAAAAAATAGCCGGGCATTGTGGTAGGCACCTGTAGTCCCATCTACTCGGGAAGCTGAGGCAAGAGAATCGCCTAAGCCCAGGAGGTGGAGTTTGCTGTGAACTGTGTGACGCCATGGCACTCTACCCAGGGCAATAAAGTGAGACTCTGTCTCTAAAAAAAAAAGAATATGTAAAGTCACCATTTTTTAATCTAGTATTCCGTGGTATACATATACAACAGTTTGTTAATCTGATCCTGGGTTGGTGGGCATTTAGGCTGTTTCCATATCTTGGTGATTGTAAATTGAACTGTGATAAACATTCTAGTGCAAATGTCCTTACGATAAAATATTTTTTCTTCTAGGTAGATGCCTAGTAATGGATTTGTGGGCGGGCTCAAATGGGAGGTCTAATTTGAGTTCTTTGAGAAGTCTCCATACTTCTTTCCTAAGAGGCTGGATTAGTTTGCATTTCCACCAACAGTGTAAAAGTGCTCCCTTCTCTCCACATCTTTGGGACTCACCAGCATTCGGTACCTCTTTGTGGTTTTTTTTTTTTTTTGAGACACAGCCTCAAGCTGTCACCCTGGATAGAGTGCTGTGGCATCACAGCTCACAGCAACCTCCAATCTCTGGGCTTGAGCGAGTCTCTTGCCTCCACCTCCCAAGTAGCCGGGACTACAGGCGCCCGCCACAACACCCGGCCATTTTTTGGTTGCAGCCGTCATTGTTGTTTGGCAAGCCTGGGCTGGATTCGAACCCGCCAGCTCAGGTGTTCGTGGCTGGCGCCTTAGCCCATGGAGCCACAGGCGCCGAGCCCTCATTGTGGTTTTGATATGCATTTTCATGGTGACTAAATGATACTGAGAATCTTCATCTACACAGGAATCAGCCATATATCTTCTTTGGTTAAGTTGTTAACCATTTTAAAAATTCAAATGTTTTCTTACTGTTTTGTTTTGAAAGTTCTTTATAAATTCTGCAAGAAGAATTATGTGAGGCTCGGCACCTCAGGTGTATGTGGCTGGCACCTTAGCTGCTTGAGCCACAGGCTCTGAGATTTTTTTAAAGATCTTTAAACCTTTTTTCTTTTTAATCAAATGCTATTCTCTGATGTGTTTTTATATTTCAGGTAAACAATATTTAGTTAAATTTTTCATTTTTTATGGACTGACATTCTTGGAGGTTTAAATGTTTTAGCTTTATCTTGATATTTATTTTCTGTTTGTCCTTTGCTTAGGAAACAAGTTCTCTGTGTGTGTGTGTGTATGTGTGCAGCTTGGGATAAAGTACAGTGGTGTCATCCTAAAACTCCTGGGCTCAAGCAATCCTCCTGCTTTAGCCTTCCAAATAGCTAGGACTATATGCAAGTGCTGCCATCCCTGGCTAATATTTCTACTTTTTTTTTAGAAATGGGGTCTCACTTGTGTTGCCTAGGCTGGTCTCAAACCCCTGACCTCAAGTAATTCTCCCACATTAGCCTCCCAAAGTGCTAAGATTAAAGGCATCAGTGACCACATCCAGCCCTCTTTTTTGTTAATGAAATAGTTTTGTTTGTTTCAGAGACAGAGTTTCACTTTATCACCCCTGGTAGAGTGCTGTGGCATCACAGCTCACAGCAACCTCCAACTCCTGGGCTTAGGCAATTCTCCTGTCTCAGCCTCCCCAATAGCTGGGACTGTAGGCACCCGCCACAATGCCTGGCTATTTTTTTGTTACAGTTTGGCTGGGACTGGGTTCGAACCCACCACCCTCGGTCTATGGGTCCAGCCCCCTACTCCTTGATCCATAGGTGCCGCCCTGAAATAGTTTTTAAAATTCTATTGTGTCTAGTCATGTATAGTGTCTCACATTTGTAATCCTCACACTTTGGGAGCACAGGGTGGGTGGATCTCTCGAGCTCAGGAGTTTGAGACCATCCTGAGCAAGAGTGGACAGTATCTTTACAAAAAATAGAAAAACTAGCCAGGTGTCGTGGCAGGCACCTGTCATCCCAGCTACTCAGGAGACTGAGGCAGGAGGATTAACTTGAACCCTGGAGTTTGAAGTTGCAGTGAACTAGGACGAGGCCCTGGCACTGTAGCCTGGGCAACAACAAAGTGAGACTCTGTCTCAAAAAAGAAATTTCATGGTGTCTTCTCTGTTGGCCTTTTAAGTCTCCTGTGTAGTTTGTGAGAGACAGAGGGAAGAGATTATTCTGAGGAACATTCAGGTTTACATTTAAACTAACATTTATTCTGTACTAGCAATGGGCCAGTTCCTGGGCACAACTCCTCCATGTGGTCATTAGATTAGTTCTTTCAAGCTTCAAGAAAAGTTGCTCCCAGGCGGCGCCTGTGGCTCAGTGAGTAGGGCGCCGGCCCCATATACCGAAGGTGGTGGGTTCAAACCCAGCCTTGGCTGAACTGCAAAAACAGAAAAATAGCCGAGCGTTGTGGCGGGCGCCTGTAGTCCCAGCTACTTGGGATGCACGAGAATCACCTAAGCTCAGGAGTTGGAGGTTGCTGTGAGCTGTGACACCACAGTACTCCACCGAGAGCGATAAAGTGAGACTCTGTCTCTACAAAAAAAAGAAAAAAAGAAAAATTTCTCTCTGGGTATAATATTCTGGTAATGTGCATTAAACCACAAGTAAAACATGTTTGAGTTGTGATCCCAGCTCCACCAGTTGGTAATTGTGTCATCTTGGCCAAGGCTGCATATCATTTATGAGATTCAGTTTCCTTGTGTATAAAATGAGGAGAAGGAAGCTTTTCAGTTTATCTTACAGGATCATTATTCAGGTCACATAGAAATAATTTACATAGGTGCATTATAAAAACTGCAATGCAGATATTACTACAGAATTTAATGAAACACTTATATTCACTCTTCTCATACCTTTTATAAATAGGCAAATTTCAGTCCTATCTCATCTAAACCATAATCTTTTTAAACTGAAAAACTCCTCAGCCCATTTGTTCTCTTTCTGATAATTTCAGCAGCTCTTTCCCTAATCCATCTCTGTGATTAGAATGTATCCACACCACTACATCAAGGCATACTCCTCACACTTCCTGCAAGACCCACTTACAACAACATGTTTTCCATAACAATTTCCCACTCACATTTACTTGCTCCATCTTCTGAAATCCTAAACTCTCTTTGGGTCTGATACTGTTGTAAATATTTGCACACATTCACTAACTTTACCTGAGTAAAACTCCTTCAAGGAGTATTTGCTTCATCTCAGTATTTCTAGTGCTTCGTCTGAGACTTGGCAATGAGTAAGTTCTCAGTAAATGCTGGTTAAATCAATGAAAGGAGAGAGTATGTGGGTCGCAGGAGTGTTCTGTCTCTCTGAGCGGCAATGCTGAGAGCATCATCTCTGTGCAGGCGCCTGAGAGGTTGGGCTCGCAGATCCCAAACTCTCAGTCCCATATTCCCTTTGCTGATGCAGATGTAGTTCAGATTTGTCACTAAACAACTTACCTTAAATATGCCTGGAGAATTGGGAAGACTTTTCAGACTGATAGGTGTGCTTTAAAGCATAAATAGTTCCCTGGAGTTAAGTGGGGAAGGAATTCAGAAAAGGGTGACAGTGTAGGATTCATGTGAGAATTTTCTAACGTCCTAATTTGAGTATGGTGTGCAGGTCCTTTCTTCTCCCATCACACCTGCCACGCTACACTCACAGTAAGTACTGAATTACTTAGTTTTCCTAGGCATTTTCTTTCCTCTGAGCCTTTGTCAATGCTACGGTCCATGGAATGCCTTGTTTCTATGATTTTCTTTAACCTGCCAATTCCTGTGTATCCTTTAGCTTTTAGTATATAAATGTCACCTTCTCTGTAATTCCTTCCTTGGCCTGACCTCCCAGGTCTGAATTAAGTGCCCCATTCTCTCTGTGTTCTCACAATATGCTGAATTCAACTTCCTTGAAGCACCTATAAAACTACTGAAATTTCTTTCTTTTTTTTTTAGAGACAGAGTCTCACTTTATCGCCCTCGGTAGAGTGCCATGGCCTCACTGCTCACAGCAACCTCCAGCTCTTGGGCTTAGGCAATTCTCCTGCCTCAGCCTCCCAAGTAGCTGGGACCACAGGCGCCCGCCACAACACCCGGCTATTTTTTTGTTGCAGTTTGAACGGGGCCGGGTTTGAACCTGCCACCCTCCGTATATGGGGCCAGCGCCCTACTCGCTGAGCCATAGGCGCTGCCCTGAAATTTCTTTTTGATCTTCTTTATTTTTCACTAGACTTGGAGCTCCTTAAGGGGAGTACTCTATCTTCTTTTTTTTTTTTCTTTCTTTTTTTTTTGAGACAGTCTCACCATGTCGCCCTGTAGCTCACAGCACCCTCAAATTCCTGGACCTAAGCGATTCTCCTGCCTCAGCCTCCCGAGTAGGTGGGACTACAGGTGCCCAGCACAATGCTAAGCCATTTTGTGACTGTAGTTGTCATTGTTGTTCAGCAGGCCCGGGCTGGGCTTGAATCCACCACCTTCAGTGTATGTGGCCGGTGCCCTACTCACTGAGCTGTGGGCACCGAGCCTATCTTCTTGGTTAATCTCAGGCTCAGAACAATGCCTGGCACTGAATGAACCTCTATAAACATTTCTTGAATGAATGAATCTCACAAGGATGCCTATTGCAAAGAAAGATTGAGACCAGGTACCTGTTTGCTTTCTTTCCACATCAGCATTCTCCTGGTGTGCAGCCTGCAGATGTGAAGGAAATTGTCGAGAAGGGCATACAGAATCTTGTGATTGGCCAAGGGATGAGTGAGGCCTTGAAGGTAGGTATGGGTGTGCATAACATTCCTGAAGGCAGGGGAGATCTCTGGGACTTTTATAAGTGTGTCATTCTTGGCTTGGCGCCTGTGACTCAATGGGCTAAGGCGCCAGCCACATACACCTGAGCTGGCAGGTTCGAATCCCGCCTGGGCCCGCCAAACAACAATGATGGCTGCAACCAAAAAATGGCCGGGCGTTGTGGCAGGCGCCTGTGGTCCCAGCTACTTGGGAGGCGGGGGCAGGAGACTCGCTTGAGCCCAGGAATTGGAGGTTGCTGTGAGCTGTGATGCTATGGCTCTCTATCCAGGGTGACAGCTTGAGGCTCTGTCTCAAAAAAAAAAAGAAAAGAAAAATAAGTGTATCATTCTTGGGAGTTCATCTCTATATATCATGCACCTTCATTTTGCTGACCAGAATACAGTAATGGCTGCATACACTACTCTGCCTCATCTCAAGTCTACCTAACACTGCGACTATCATTTCAACTGTTTCTTGGAAATGCCTCAATCCTAGAATTTCTTTCTTTCTTTTTTTTTTTTTTTTTTGGAGACAGAGTCTTATTTTGCTGCCCTTGGTAGAGTACTGTGGTGTCACAGCTCACAGCAACCTCAAACTCTTGGGCTCAAGTGATTCTCTTGCCTCAGCCTCCCAAGTAGCTGGGACTACAGATACTCATCACAATGCCTGGGTCACTTTTCTATTTTTAATAGAGACAGGGTCTTTCTTTTGCCCAGGCTGGTCTCAAACTCATGAGCTGAGACAATCTACCCACCTCAGCGTGGTGCCTGTGGTTGAAGGAGTAGGGCACTAGCCCCATGTACTGTAGGTGGCGGGTTCAAACCTGGCCCCAGCCAAAAACTCCAAAAGAAACAAAAATCTACCCACCTGAGCCTCCCAGAGAACTAGGATTATAGGCATGAGCCATCATGCCCAGCCAATCCTAGAATTTCTCAATTTGCACAATTGCCAATATTTAGTCCTTTATATATATATTTTTTAACATTTTTTATTTTATTTTATTTATTTATTTATTTTTTGAGACAGAGCCTCAAGCTATCACCCTGGATAGAGTGCTGTGGCATCACAGCTCACAGCAACCTCCAATTCCTGGGCTCAAGCGAGTCTCTTGCCTCCGCCTCCCAAGTAGCTGGGACTACAGGCACCCGCCACAACGCCCG
>CAUYRH010032594.1:0-16315 GCA_963574655.1 Perodicticus potto | reverse complement strand
CCTCGTGTTCCGTTTGGGTGTTTTTGTTTGTCGTTGGTTTTTTTTGTTTTTTGTGTTTTTTGTTTTTTTGGTGTGTGGTGGGGGGGGGTGGGGGTGTTGGGTTGTCAGGATGTATGTTAGTTTGGTTGGGATAAATGGAGGGTGGGAGGGTGGATGGGAGGGTAAAAAAAGAAAAGGAAAGAAAGGGAGGAAGGGAAGGGAGGGAAGGAGGGGAAAAAGGAAGGAATGGAAAGAGAAAGAAAGAACTTGTGAGTACCATGATAGTCCCAGTCTGGTGTGTTTCTGTGTCAGTCCTCCCAGGGTGTGAGGATCTGTCTCATCCCATCTTCCATATGGGCTAATGAAGGTCAGTTAAGTAACCTGCCCAAGATCTTACACATATGAACCATGTACAATGAAACGATTACCTAGGATTCGAATTTAGATCCCTCAGGCTCCAATGTATACCATCCTTCTAGGAGTCCTACTTCTCTAGCAAATTCTGATGTACCACTTGAAAGTGATTTAATATCTTTGATATTAAAGTTATCTTTGATAACCGTAATTCTTTTCTGGAGGAGAGGCTATGATCGAATTTCTCAAAAAAGAGGAAAATTTTTCTCTTAAAGAGTTTACCAGTGAATCGGAAGGAAACTTTAAAACATTGGTGTCAAAATAAGTCATCCAGAAATAAGAGTCAGTGTTTTAACTGATTCTTATCAGAGGGTGCAGTGACTCATACCTGTAGTCCTAGCACTCTGGGAGGCCACTGCAGCTGGATTGCTTGACCTGAGGAGTTCAAGACCAGCCTGAGCAAGAGACTACATCTCTACTTAAAATAGAAAAACTAGCCAGTCATGGTGGCACATTCCTGTAGTCCCAGCTACTCGGGAAACTGAAGAAATGGGATCTCTTAAGCCCAGGAGTTTGAGGTTGCTGTGAGCTATGCCGCCATAGCACTCTACCCAGGGTCACAGCGTAACACTCTGTCTCAAGAAAAAAAAAATCATTTGCAAATACTGTTTAATACATTCACATAAAGCATTTTAGTGCTTACTATGCCTAAAGGTTGGAAATATAGTGTGAATATTGTAGAGATTCAGAGGAGAGACAAATCTGAGGGCTAGAATGGCCAGGAAAATCACCTCAGAGTACAGATGTTACTATACCTGATGGATGGAGAAGACCCGAGGAGTTAGGGGAAAGGGAGTGAGCTATGCGTTAAACTTGTAAAATCTTCCCCAGTGAGTGCACATCCCCCCACTTTACTTACTTTTCCTTTAAACGCAAGTTTTAAAGCAAAAACCCACATTGTTAGAACTGTCTATGTATAATAATAAGAGGCATCTTTTAGTATGTTACAGAAGTAGAAGAAAACAGAATTGACGTTGAGATTTTACGAATGAAGGTTCTCGACAACGATTTGCCAAACACCCCCCACTCCAAGGCTGTGTACACGATCCTGCAGGGAAATGAACACGAAAACTTCAAAATCAGCACAGACCCAAACACAAATGAAGCGGTGCTGTGTGTTGTCAAGGTAAACAAACGAAATATTCAAGCCACGTGTAAAGCATCTTCACTTATTAAAAAAAATAATTTATGTATATGACTAGCATATTGCAATGAAAGATCAAAATGACTTACACTGTTTTTATAAACTTTTTCTTCTCTGTTACATTACACACCTTTTCTCTCTTAGAGGAAGGTCCTGTAAGATACAAAACTCTTTGTTCTATACATGAGAAAACCAAAGCAAAGAAGCACTGGCCACTGAAGACTAAATCGGATATTAACTTCAGGTGTAGTCACAGACACTCCCTTGTCCAAATACCTATTTTCTACGAATACACAACAGAGAGAAATGGAAGCATTGCTATTGGAAATCAAACCTTGACTTTTCAATTCATTTCATGTTACTGTTATCATTTATTTCTACCTCTCTACTGTGTATTTTGTAAGGGAAACCACTGTACTAATTACTCAGTACTTATCCCATTTGTCCCCCTAAATTCCCGGTAACCAGCACTTTTGAATTTTTGAAATAAATTTGCAATTATTCTCTCTGGAGATAATTACTTTGAGTGGACGTGGTTCCTTTTGGGTCCTTTTATCCGTATCTCTCATTAACTTCTTGCAGATTTTCCTTCATTAATTTCTTGGAGATAGTGTATGATCTTAAAAGCTTTATGCAGAACTTATGTTTTCCTGAAGCATAAGTATCTTTTATGTGTTTTCCTGAAAGTGTCTTTTAATTAATGCAATAGCTATTTTTACTCTTCTTTTCTCTTTTTGTCTTCTTCCCCTCCCCTCCCTCCCCTCCTCTCTTCCCTCCTCTCTCCTCCTTTCTGTCCCCCACCTTAGTTTCTAGATTTCTTTTTCATGATTTTCCTCCGCCATTTAACAATTCCTTTAGGATTCTTTCCAATTATACAGTGGTACTGAACAGTTTGATCAGGAACTAAGCAGATGCAAATCCAACATGCTTTGAAAAGGTGATACTAAACCAGCAGCCCCTAATCTTTTTGACACCAGGAACCAGTTTCATGGAAGACAATTTTTCCATGGATCGCATGGGTGAGGATGTGGGTGCGGTAGGGATTTGTGGATATTAGAGTCTCATGAGGAGCACGCAGCCTGAATCTCTTGAATGAGCAGTGTACTGTAGGGTTCCCGCTCCTATGAGAATCTAATGCCACCGCTGATCTGACAGGAGGTGAAGCTCAGGTGGTGATGCAAGTGCTGGGGAGCGGCTGTCAACCCGGAGGAGGTTTTTCTGGCTTTCCCAGGCTCACCTTCTGCTGCCTGGCCTGGTTCCTAACAGGCCACAAACCGGTACTGATCCACAGCCTGCATGGTGGGGACCACAGTACCAAATAATATCATTACGTCTTTTGATTCAGATTCTTAGAGTAACTGCTGTGTTATAGCCAAATCCCTAATTATTTTATACTTGGAAAAACTTTAGTTAACACTCTTATCCCATATGATGAGTAATGAGATGATTTGCATTTTCTCAAATGCTTATTCTGTATCTTTGTTAATATTTACACTTGTAATGAAAAAAAAGGAAGGCAGGATCTCCTGAAAGAAAGTGAGAAGAAAAATTGGTTGACTTTTAAAATCAACAATTCTGCATTCAACAGTGTTTATCATTTTAGGAAGCTAATTTTCTAGTCTTTAACCATCTTAGTGCCAAATCTTAGTTAAATTTTAAATGTACATACGATATTTTCTTTGTATGGAAGCTCGAAAACATACTCATCAGTCTTCCACGTGGCGTAAGTTGACTGATCAAAGCATGTTTATTGAACAGCCATTGAACTATGAAGTCACTCGCCAAATGGTTTTGAAAGTTGGTGTCCTTAACGAAGCACAGTTTGAAAAAGCAGCAAATTCACCAACTCCTACGATGTGCACTACAACTGTCACTGTGAAAATTAAAGACAGAGACGAGGGCCCTGAATGCAATCCGCCAGTAAAAGTTATTCAAAGTGCAGACGGCGTCCCCGCTGGCCAGGAGCTCCTAGGGTACAAAGCACTGGACCCAGAAACGCGCAATGGCGAAGGCTTAAGGTAATTTACTTTCAAAAACCTCTTTCCTGAGAGTGGATCTTAAATTCAGAAAAGTTCCATGTATTTGTCAAAATGACAAATTTTCAGATTATGTTCCCTCTTTGGTTTGATGGTTTACATTTGCTTTCCAAAAATCAGGTATAAGAAGTTAGGAGATGAAGATAACTGGTTTGAAATTAATGAACACACTGGCGACTTGAGAACTCGAAAAGTACTAGACAGAGAATCGAAATTTGTAAAAAACAACCAATACAATGTTTCAGTTGTTGCAATGGATGCAGGTGAGTGCCGTTTCCTAGAAATAAAATATAAATATAGGCTATGTACCTTGGGGTGAAATGTTTATTTCCAGATTTAAACAATATTTGCATTAGTATTGCTCCTTTTCTTGGAGAACACCCAGTTTAGACTCCAGTGCGTCAGTAATGAATGCAAAGCTATGAGGCGGTGAGTTTAAGGCTTCCAGGACCTTAAATGTTATTTAGTTTCTGCTGAGGAAAAGGTGGGGCCCTCCAGGGTCTCCATGTTTTTCAGAAGTACAGGCTTAGGTTGTTAGATTGGCATTTACTGGAAGGGTTCAACCTACCTACGGCAGTTGGTAAATTCAAGGTAAATTTGTTTTGAGCTTAATGAAAAACAAATCATTTATCCTATTTCATAAAGAATAAATGACTCAAGTCCTTCGCTGTGGTTTGCAACCTCTCTTCAAGGTTGATGCTAGAACCTATTCTGTAAAGAACAACTTCCACATACAGTGAAGTCATGATCTTGAAACCCCTTGAACATACACCACTATCAATAAAACCATTTATAATATGCTTACATATATGTATTAATAGTTTTAAAAACTTTGTTAGCATGTTTATGTACATGAGCTACTATGCTAATATATTGCATACGTCATAAAAATACACAAAATTGATATTAAAGAGGTTGATTAAAAAATAAATAAAATTGGCTCGGCGCTTGTGGCTCAACGGTGTAAGGTGCCAGCCACGTATACCTGAGCTGGCAGGTTCAAATCCAGCCCGGGCCCACCAAACAACAATGACGGCTGCAACCAAAAAATGGCCGGGCGTTGTGGTGGGCGCCTGTGGTCCAGGAGTTGGAGGTTGCTGTGAGCTGTGATGCCACGGCACTCTATCCAGGGTGACAGCTTGAGGCTCTGTCTCAAAATAAATAAATAAATAAATAAAATAAAATAAAATTTACACTATTTCATTTTATCACATCAATTACATACATACACATTTGAGACAAACTGCCCTAAATAATAAAGATAAATAAATCTGGACAGCATAGTGAAACCACACGTCTAAAACAAAGAGTAAAATTTTTTTTAAAGATTAGCCAGGCATGGTGCTGTACACTTGTCCCAGCTATTCAGGAGGATTCTTTGAGTCTAGGAGTTCTAAGTTATAGTGGGCTATGATAGACCCTAATGATAAAGCAAGATGAACAACAAAAAAATAAACAACAAAAGAAGAAGTACTATAACAACATCATATTAATTGCACTAAGGTGGGAGTGCAATTTTTTTGGCTTATCCCGTTAAATTTTTTCAAGTATTAAAAATGATAAATGTATTATGTTCAGTGAGTTAGTATTAAGTTACAGTCAGCCAAGCAACACTGGGCAGATCATGAGGCTGTCAAGGTGAATAGGACTTACTATTGTTTCCAGTGTTCACAGTCCAGTGTGTGAGCCAAGGGATCAGCAAAACATACTGAGAAAAGAGAAGCGTATGCTATCATTGTCTGCAGAAGTCATTAGGGGGTGACATTTGAGTAACTTCTTAAAGACAATAGGGTTTTATCTGACAAAGAAGAGGAGAAAAGTATTCTTAGCAATAGCATCAAAATGTGCCAAAGCAAACAGGAAGAAGATTTAATGAGAAGTTTGATAAGGTTTGGGCAAAGAATAGATGAGGAAAAGGAGAAGAAGCCGAGGTGATTGAGAGCTACATATACAGGGTTTGTATTCTAAGGGTGAATATATGCTATTCATAAATAAAACTGTAACAAAATCGATTTTATATTCAACAAGTTAATATATAGTGACATTCCTGATAACCTTTTAGTTTTGAAAAACACCTGAAAGAGACTGTCTGATCCCACCCCCAATCTTCAAGGCAGAATGACACGTCACTGTTTTGTAGTAATAATGTCTGAGATCTGGGAATCATACGTGCAAAATCAAGTTCAAACAGCTAGTAGAAAGTAGGTGTCAACGGTTATTATACAGAGTGGCCATAAATTTATGTGCAATTTAAAATAGACTGCCACCCTGTATAAATTGTTGAAAATAAACACACTTTTAACTAAAGAAATAACCTACTTGTAATTTATCTTAGCTGGCCGATCTTGCACTGGAACATTAGTAGTTCATTTGGAAGATTATAATGACCACCCACCCCAACTTGATAAAGAACTGACCATTTGTCAGCAAGATAAGGATTATGCTGTTCTGCAACCTACTGACGAAGATGGGCCTGAAAATGGTCCACCTTTTGAATTTCTTCTGGATAATGTTTCCAGCAGACTATGGACTGTAGAAACAAAGGATGGTATGTAATTTTGCTAAATTTTGTAATCAGTAGGGACTCAAGACGGATGATGACCTTAACTTTCACTTTAGTTTATCATAATAGCTACATATTTGTTTTAGGAAATTATTTCATTGGCCCTAAGAGAAGGATAATCACTTTCTTTTAACAAAATTAACATAGTTAGGTTAAGCTTAGACTCTTCTTCCAAATCTTTTATGAAAAATTATGTCCATTTTAAGTTAACCTTTAAGTAGTATTTAATAGAGCATAAAACATTGTCAAAATTATAACCATTAGACTATTCTAAATTAATTTTTCCCAGAAGAATACTGAGTAGGAATAAGATTGCTGTGGAAAGGACATATCAATAGCCAACTATGTTAAAATTGCACACGAACTTTATGGACACCCTGTATTCTCTCTCTTTTATCCCCCTGTAGGTAAATCTGCCATTCTTCGTCAACGGCAAAATCTTGATTATGACTATTACCCTGTGGTTATGAAAATAAAGGACAGACATGGTTTAGCTGCAAACCATGTGTTAACAGTGAGAGTTTGTGACTGTATAGCTCCATCTGACTGTAGAATGACTGAAAAAAGTGTCAGAGATATTGAACCATCCAAAGTGATCCTTGGAAAATGGGCAATTCTTGCCATGGTTTTGGGTGCTACCTTGTTGTTATGTAAGTAGATTAAGTACAAGTATCTAGAATGTGGGAGATGAAGTTTTATCTCGTTTTTACATGGCAGTTCTTTTTATCAGTGATATTTGCCCTTGGCAAATGTGTCCTTTTAAAACTTTGGGATTTACTTGATGACTTGAGGTTCTGAATCATGAAGAAACTTACCAGTAACAGCAGATTAAATTGAAAGTAAGTTTCAGAGGTGGTAGCTTGAGTTCTTCAATAATTAGCTGTGAGGCATTAAATCATTTCGTCTTCTTTGAAATCATTTTTCCACATGGAAAATGAAGAAGGTAGATATAATTTAGATTCCTTCTCATATAAAATGCTGCAGTTTTTCTACCAGCCAAGTTTATTTAGAGAATATCTAACTATAAAAAGAATTAGTAAAAGTAGGTTGTTCAAAAATTTGCTCAGGTATTTGTAAAGTGATTTAGCATACAATGTATAAAAATTACAAAAAAAACTCCCCAGTGAAAAATGGCCACATGAGCCGTAGAGGAAAAGTAATGCGTGCAAAGAGTGCTAAGATTTTGCATCCTGCAAACTGTTGCTTGAAAGTGCAAAAATAATGGCAATAGTGCTACTCTTAAGCTTCCTTCCTTCTTTCTTTCTTTTCTTCCTTTTTCATTCTTTCTCCTTCCTTCCCTCTTCCCTCCCCCCAACTTCTCCCTCTTACTCTCAACTTTTCTCATACTTACTGACTACAAAGGTCCCATTTGCATTTACAGACTTTACCATAGTCTTCACTGTGTCCTAATTCACGGATCTAAGTTTCAGGTTAAACTGGATATTCCCCTTAGCGCTGTGTTAGTTAATGTATGCTTTCAAAACCAGACGTAAATTTTATGCAATTGCCCTTCTTGTTTGTATTTATGCCTAATGTGTTTTATTTTGTTGTTCTAAGCCCTTTAAATGTGTATCATGTGATTTTAAAGACCAATAATGCTGTCTTAAATTTCAGTCAAATGAAGTTAGCATTTCAATGTAAGAGAAATAAAAAACACATGTTCAGTTAATTCTGGACCTAGAAAGTGAGCTATTATGTGTCTAAGACAGAGGTAGTCTATATCCATTGTCTAAAATTTTGTTTTAAACTGTATGACCCAAAGACATCTCAATTTATGGAATACATAAAGAAACATTTCAAAAATCATTTTAAAATGACTTAATGTATATTAGCATGAAAAATATTTTGATCCTTTTTTATTTTTTAGGTGTTCTTTTTACATGTTTCTGTGTGACCACCAAGAAAGCAGTAAAGAAATGTTTTCCAGAAGATGTAGCCCAGCAAAATTTAATTGTATCAAATACTGAAGGACCTGGGGAAGAAGTGATGGTGAATCAGATTTTACTTCCCTTTGAATTGTGTAGTGACCCAGGGATGACAATTTGATTATTCTATAATAATAGCAATAAATAATAACAGTTAATGTTTATTGAGCACTTACTATGCTAAGCATAGTTCCAGTTGCCCTGATGTTTTAATGATTTAAATGTCACAATTCTATTGTAGCATAACCATGCTCCCTCTAAAGGAATTGGAGTTGGATCTGTTCCAGGACTGTCTCCTCGCTTTGCAGTGCCTTGGTTTATGGCAGCATAAATGAAATCATCATCAGCTTTCACCCAGTGTACTCATCTGTGTTCAAATTTCCCTTTTTTTAAAATAAGGGCACTGGTTAGATTAGATTAGGGACCCATGCTAAACCAGTATGATCTTATCTTAATTGATGACATCCACAACGATCCTATTTCAAAATAAGGTCTGTTGTCATGGAGTTTAGGACTTCAACATAGGCATTTGGGGGAGATATAATTGAACTCATCATACTTAGGATACTATTCTTCTCATTTTATACACAGTAGAACCTCCATAGTTACCACTTCCCTACATTGACTACCTCCTTAAGTTGACCTAATTGCCATAGACTGGACACGCAGCACCTGCCCATATCAGTACAGTGGGCCCAAGTCCTTGTGCTGACCACCTCTGTGTGTTGACTGTTGTTGCAGCCTCTTGGGTGGTCAACTTACAGAGGTTCTACTGTAGAGGAAACTGAGAAGTATAGCAGATAGGTGTTTTGCCTATGGTGGGAAACAAAAGAAAGCAAATTGTTTATTTCAATTTTATTTCTCACTTTGTAATTTTAATTTCACTTTTAGGAAGCAAATATTAGACTCCCCATGCAGATATCGAACATTTGTGACACAAGCATGTCTGTTGGGACTCTCGGTGGCCAGGGAATCAAAACACAGCAAAGTTTTGAGATGACCAAAGGAGGCTACACTTTGGATTCCAGCAAAGGAGGTGGACATCAGACCTTGGAGTCTATCAAGGGAGTAGGGCAGGATCCTGGCAGATACACATACACAGACTGGCAGAGTTTCACTCAACCTCGGCTTGGTGAAGTAAGTTCTGATGTCCTCAAGTTCATGTTATGTGAAAGATAAATGGTAGTTATCAATTAGGATTTCCCAAGGATTGTACTCTTTATACATCTTGAACTCATCATATTTTTAATGTCGAATTATCTAGACATGGATGTCAGGTCTATCTCCAAGAGAAAAATGACCTTTTAAAGTTCAACTTTTAAAATAGGGTTTACAAAACTGTATCTATGAGTGGGATATGTAGGTGTGTTTAGAAAAGATAAAAGGGTGATAGCTTTTTCCCTGAAAATTACCAGGAAAGCCATGGGGATTAAAATATTTATTATAGAGGAATAAATGGATCATAAATTATAATAATAATAAAATAAATCGAAATCAACAAGATAGAGATTGCTAAGTTTTATTTTAGGTTTTAGTTCTTTGTTTTATGTTCAAGTTAATCAGTATATGTTGATATTAGACAGTTTAATATATTATACTTTTATGGGTATATAATAGTGCATATACATAAGAATCATAGCCTGTATTGGTTTTCCTCAAATATGTGAAGAAACTACAGAGGTAAATTTCAACTATACGTGTCTTATGGGGAAATGGGAAATTAGTTAGCTTTAGGTCTCTGTGTAACCGTTATGTTCATAACTGTGTTGGCCAGGAGCATTTATTTACTTGCTATACTTTACGAATGACGATAATAGAGACCAATCATGTGCATTTTTTATATGTAGGAATCCATTAGAGGACACACTCTGGTTAAAAATTAAACAGTAAAAGGTAAATCAAAGATATCATTTTTATGCTACTATGTTTAGGTGTTTTTAAAAAAAATAATAAAATGTGCTCTTTTTCGATACAGAAGGTGTATCTGTGTGGACAGGACGAGGAGCATAAACATTCTGAAGACTACGTTCGCCCGTATAACTATGAAGGCAAAGGGTCTTTGGCCGGCTCGGTGGGCTGTTGCAGTGATCGGCAGGAAGAAGAGGGGCTAGAGTTTCTAGATCATCTAGAACCCAAATTTAGGACGTTGGCAAAGACATGCATAAAGAAATAAATGTGGCTTCTAATAGAATAACGGCCACAAATGCTTATGTGGAAGTTAATGGCATGTGAAATGACAGCAGCTTCTTCTAATATTGTTTATTGGAGGTAGAGATAAGGGTCCTATAAATATGAAACTCCCCTAAATTCTCCTTGTCCGATGTAACTTCCCCGTTCTCTAGAAAGAAAGGTGTTGTTTGTTAATTTTCTTTTATACGCATGTATATATTGCCCTTTTCAAGACTGTACTGTATGCTTTCTTGCACCTTCTCATTGAAAATTATTTTTTTGCATGCTGTGGAAAAGCATGTGGGAGAGCTGGGTATTGTGGAGGCTAATGAAAGATGAATTTGCATTTCAGATGTACAAATTAAATACTTTCTTCAAAATTTGGGGGAGAAGTAACATTCTTAGAAATATTTTCTTTGGTGCCAGAGAATTACATCCTCTCCAAAGTGGGCTTAGAAAGGATTTTTAAGTATTCTGAGGTTGCAGTCTTGGGTTTGGTGAATAAGCACATTTCTTATACACTTTTCACTCCTTGGAGTGCTCTCCCTGGGTCCTCGGCTCTCTGCCCGTGTCGGTGTGTTATCAGGTTTCTACAGCTGCTAGGATTGTTGGAAAGATAAGAACCAGAACAAGCTCATGGCAACTTGAGCTGCAGAGATTTTACAAGGATTGCTCCAGAGTATTTCCATGAAAGAATTGCAGCCCTGAGGCTCATGGGTTGATTTAGGCTCACAAATATGTTTTGTTTGCTCAACATGATGTACTATTGTTTTCAAAATATAAAAATACCTTACCAACATCATTCATTCTCTAGTTTGAGATAGGCCCACTGTTTCTGGCATCTCCAAGCCTTTGGATGACTAGCCCTGAAACATTAGGCAGCAACCCTGACACACAGACATTAGCCCTTGGAATATGCCAAAAAATTGAGTTACCATCCCTATTGGAACATAATACTCAGTCTACATTAGTAATTGCTTTAAGAAAGTAGAAAATCAGAAATAATGACTGGCATGTATACGTTAAAAAATTAAAATCTATTGTATCAACACTGACCAAACATTTTTTGAATGATGGATAAATGAATGTACGCATTAGTAATTAAATTATTAGAAGGTCTCATTTTATTAGGATATTATATTTCACTGATATAAAAAGAAGTTATATAATTCAACAGTATTTTAATAGTCATTTGTGGCAAAGCCTATAAATCTATAAATAATAATAGTATATGTCCTGTGGAAATTTCTCACCCAGATAAAAAGTGTTGTTTTTTTTTTAAATCTATTAATTAGTTAACTATTGAAAATGCGTGGTTGTTTCTTTTAAATTTCATGACATCTTATTCTCAGATCTGTTTCTAATTAAAGATGCTTTTTGATATGAAGTTGGATATTGGAACAAAAGAAAAAAAATTTATGCAAGTCAGATTTTAGTTTATAAAGTGTCCATAATGTGTGATTTGTATAGCCATCATAAGATAATTTGTGGGGGTGGTGCAATTTTTGGCATGCTTCTCTGACAATGATCCTAGTTCTAAAATTTTTTAAATGCAACATTATAAATTTGGAAATATAATATCATAAGTTATATTCTTAGATGCAAGTACAGAATGTTCTTGGAGCAATTAAAAATCATTAGCCAATTATTGATTTATATGTGTTTGTCTTTCCATTTCTTTTATACTTGTTTAGGTATGGAAGAGAAAATATGTAACAACATAAAAGTACTATTAGTGTCCAAACATAAATTTCTCAATCACCAAGAAAAGACCCTCTAAGAATGTTAGAAGAATTATTAGAAAGTAAAGGAAATGAGTTTGTATTAAGTAGTTTGGGCTGTTTACAATGTTTTCAAAGTATCATTAACTTTTATCTCACAGAGAAACTTTGACTGTATTTTAATTTATGTAGGCAATTCAAAGTCATTCTCTAATTATATCCCTAATTAAATATTAATCATATGACTGATAAAATTTATGAAACTCCACTAGACTGTTTACAAGTTTAGTTTGTTAATAAAAGAAATAAAAGATTGTATTTTGTGGCTTTATTTAATTGTCAGTTAATTGTCCATAAATTAATGGTAATGAATTGTTTTTCTGTAATTCAGTTTATAGTGAGAAAAATATACAATTCAATTTACCTTTTCTTATTTCGGATCTCAAATATTTCATGTGGAAAAATTTTATGGGACCATCAAGATAGATTAAAAAATTAATGTAATCTTCTGAGTTTCATTAAACACTTTCTAACCTTATTGAACTTCTAATTCCTCGTGAGTTTATTAAAAGTATTTCATAAAACTTGATATCTATGTATATGCTTCCTTATAGAAAATGTCATATGGTGTATTATTTGGAAAGTGCTCAAACTGGGTGTTTAGAGTTGAAGATTTTTGTTTTTACAGAAAAGTTAACTCCTCTTTTGTAGTATGTTAGTTTAGAAGTCCTGTCATGGTTGAAAATCCTAAATGAAATCAGGATAATGAAACAAACAGTGTACCCTGATGCATTTCTCTAGTCTCTACTATCTTCTTTCTTAATAAATCTGAAGGAACATTGTATTTGGCCAGATACTATATTTGTTTTTCTATGTAAGAAAATTAAAAAAAAAAAAAAGTTGTATCGCAGGAGAAAGCCTTACTAAGAACAGATCAATTTTTGCATATTTTATAGAGTCTAATAAAATTAAGTGAGCATACTTTTTAAAAAAACTCTTCAAAAGGATAATGTTTGCGCAAAAAAGTAAAAACTACACTTTACCTCAAATCCTTATTACCAACAATAAAATAATAGCCATGCTCAAATACGCAAATAGAATTATTTAAGGCGGTAAGAAGCGTTATGAAAAGAAGCATATTAAGTACATTTATGATATACATTTTATGAGATAAATCAAGTTATTTTAAAATCTTCATATCTTAAAGTTTTTTGATTGTGAGAACAAAACGACCTTTTACAAACTAACTTATTGAATTAGAAGTCATTTATTACTTTTAGAGGAAAAAGAAACGTAACTAAAAATAAGTGTGACCTTCTGGTCTACATTTTGCCTGAGAATACATGGGATTTCAAATTGTTTTGTCATAGTGCAGTAATTAATACCTGTAACTGCAGTAATTAAATCCTGTAGCTCATGTTTAGTGGCTTTTAAATGATAGAACATGAAATCAGTACTACTAAAAGAACATTTCAAGGCTCTATTTGAGATGTGTGATGTTTGTCTTAGAATTTATACCTAAAATTTCATGTAGAGGTATTTCCTGCCAGAAAAACTAAAAGGAACCCTCTAATTCCAAGTGGGAATGACAGGATTTACTTGCTGGGTTTTGCATCTCCTAAAATCTGTAGAAAGTTAAGAATTACGTTTATATTTATATAATTCGAAGCTACCTTTAAAATTCAAGTTCATAAAGACATTCCACCCATGACAGGTAACCTGCAGGAGGAATGTGCGGCCGTCTCTGCCGACCATACTGCTCACCTTTTGGAAGCCGTACAGAGTTCTAAGTACCAGGGGCTCCAAGTGTAATTCCTACACCAGCAGGATCAGCATCACCTGGAAACTTGTTAGAAATGCAAATTCTTGGGCCCCTAGCCCAGTTCCACCGAACAGGAAACCTGGAAGGGGGTGCCAGGCCAGGGATGAATGCGCTTAAACAAGCCTACTACTGGATATTTCTAATGTACTAAGGTGAAGAATGCTGGGGCCTTATTCTGTCCCCCAGCTCAGCACCAGCTCACTGATATTCAGAGCTGTCTGCAGAGCAGCAGCATTAGCATCACCTGGGAGCTTGTGAGGACAGTGGATTCTCAAGTCCAACCTCAGATCTATTGAATAGGAAAGTGAATTTTAACAAGACCCCCAGGAGATCTGTATGCACAGGAAATTTTGATTAGCATTACATGAGTGGTCAGGCAAGAGGAAAGGCAGCAAAAACTAATCGGTGACCCCACAGTCAAGTAGCGTGCATGATGGAAGACACCTTAGGCAGCAGGTCCATGGCTACCATATAGTAAGCAGTTTTGGCCTGGCTTAGCTGGTGACCCCATTCAAGAAGGCCTCTCAGTATGAGCAAAGGAGCAATTCCCTATTTTTTTTTTTTTTTTTTG
The DNA here is from genome assembly GCA_963574655.1 of Perodicticus potto. Taxonomy (NCBI): domain Eukaryota; kingdom Metazoa; phylum Chordata; class Mammalia; order Primates; family Lorisidae; genus Perodicticus; species Perodicticus potto. The sequence goes on along the minus strand of CAUYRH010032594.1, from coordinate 1,971 downwards.
AGACTGTCTCCCTTCGTTAGCCTTGGTAGAGTATCATGGCATCACAGCTCACCAGCAACCTCAAACTCTTGGGCTCAAGTGATCCTCTTGCCTCAGCCTCCTGAGTAGCTGAGATACAGGTACCCACCACAACACCCAGGTAGTTTTTCTATTTTTAATAGAAATGGGGTCTTCCTCTTGCTCAGGTTGGTCTCAAATTCCTAAGCTCAAGCAATCCATCAGCCTGAGACTCTGAGTACTGGAATTATGGGTGTGAGCCATCTTGCCCAGCCAACTCTATTTTTGTGGATCTGGATGATCAACTCCTTAGGAACTCTGTACGAGCAGTACCATATATTGGAGGGTCTACAATGACAAAGAATATAACCAAATTTAGATAAATGACATTTTCTTTGCCATTTTACTTACTAAATTTACTAATCCCTTTTCTAATCCCTAATTGAGACAAAAAACTACATTTTGATGGGTGGTGCCTGTGACTCAAAGGAGTAGGGGGCTGGCCCCATATGCCAGAGGTGGTGGGTTCAAACCCAGCCCTGGCTAAAAACTGCAAAAAAAAAAAAAAAGAAAATTATATTTTGATAAAACAACAATTTGTTCTGGTCCAGCCTATCTTTTACCAAATTATGTTTAAAAGCCAATTTAAATATACCTGATAGTTTAAGCAAATATCCTGAAGTCATTTTGGAAAATAGGTGTTTAGATCTAGTATTTTCTTTCTGAGACAGTTTGTTACCAAGCGTATTTTAAAAGTTTTATTTTTGTGGGTATAGCTGAATTCAAATATCATAGGTGTGGCTAAGAAGCTGTCAGAACCACTTGCTTGTGGCCATATTTTGCCATGACTTTTTGTTTGTTTGCTTCAGATTGGGAAATCATGTAAAAGAAAATTAAGACAAGATTTTAGAGTTTTAAAAATTTTAATATTTTAATGCACCATTGCTATGGCATTAATATCATTAAATAGAACATAAATATGATATACTATAACAGTTATTAAATATATATTGATTAATATTAAATATATTTATAATTAAGTATTAAGAAGACAGTTGCCTCCAATAAGCAAATCTCCTTAGTATTTAATGGAAGTTGTGGCAGCAACTTCTGGCTCTAACCAACTATCCCTTAACCTCGTTCTCAGAGATGGAGCTCTGATTTCATTCAAAATGGCTATGTACCTAGCTGAAAAATAATTATTTCCCAACCTCTTGAGCTAAATTTTGGCCAATAAAAAGCAAGTCAGAACGCTATGCATGAGTCTTCTGGGTAGGTGTCTCTGAGGGTGCTGATTAAGCTGGAAGATTTTTTTTTCTACTCCCAATTTTATTTCATGATATTTAGGACATCAGTGTGATACGTGGTGTTTAGGTAGCTATTTGAGAGCTGCGGATTGGAACCCATGTGCTGAGAATGCCGTAGCATAAAGATCGCCACAGGCTGGATCCCTGGCACTTTGTGGAGCCTCTGGCCTCCCCTGAATATCTTACCTCTAATCTTGTTCACAGGAGTGAATTAACCTTTCTGTGTTTAAATCATAAAATCTTAGGTTTCCTGTTATATGTATCTGAAATCTCATATAGGAAAGGAACAGAGATTTGATGGAAATAATTGTGTTACCCAAGTCGCAATTCAGTGAAGTTAATCTACTTTGGGAATCTCATTTTCTTTTGGTTAAGAGTTCAAATATGGGCTCAGCGCCTGTGGCTCAACAGGCTAAGGCACCAGCCACGTACACCTGAGCTGGAGGGTTCGAATCCAGCCTGGGACCCGCCAAACGATGATGGCTGCAACCAAAAAAAAAAAATGGCTGGGCGTTGTGGCGGGTGCCTGTAGTCCCAGTTACTTGGGAGGCAGAGGCAAGAGACTCGCTTGAGCCCAGGAATTGGAGGTTGCTGTGAGCTGTGATGCCACAGCACTCTATCCAGGGTGACAGCTTGAGGCTCTGTCTCAAAAAAAAAAAAAAAAAAA
>CAUYRH010032593.1:0-17764 GCA_963574655.1 Perodicticus potto | reverse complement strand
CGGCCGAACTGCATCAAAAAAAATTAGCTGGGCGTTGTGGCGGGTGCCTGTAATCCCAGCTACCTGGGAGGCTGAGGCAAGAGAATCACTCAAGCCTAAGAGGTGGAGGTTGCTGTGAGCTGTGACTCCACAGCACTCTACAGAGGGCGATAGAGTGAGACTCTGTCTCTACAAAAAAAAACAAACAAACATAAGAATAAGATATAACACAGATGTTACAATTATCAGATGAGGAGTTTTTAAGTAGTGAGGCTATACAGAGGATGCCAAATATGCATACACATTTTGAGAAAGAAAAAAACTGTCAAAATTGTAATACTTAATATATACCAGTAAGAAAAGATGAATACACATCATATGTTTTAGCACCTATTATACTTGCAGAAGTCAAATGTGACTTGAGTTTTACAAGTCTAATACAGGTTTTTCCTATCTTATAATATGCATGTATTTTTGACATCCTCTGTTTATGTCAAAGGTTCTAGAAAAATAGATAAGTTTCAAGAACAGGTAGAAAATATAAACAAGAGAGAGAAAAATTCTAATAAAGAATCAAAAGGAATTATTAGTAATCAAGACAACCAGAATAAAAATCAAGAGTGCCTTTAACAGACTCATTAGCATGTTTGAAGAATATTCAATAGAGATTCTTAAACAGAAATGCAAAAAAAAAATAATAATAATAATAATAAATTTAAAAACATCCAAGATTCAAAGAACATTAGCAAGTTTGAAGTATAGTCAATAGAAATGTCTTAAACAGAAATGCAAATAATAATAATAATAATAAATTTAAAAACATTAGCAAGTTTGAAGATAGTCAATAGAGATGTCTTAAACAGAAATGCAAAAATAATAATAATAATAATAAATTTAAAAACATCCAAGATTTATAGAACAATTTCAAAATATTAGCAAGTTTGAAGAAAACATTAGCAAGTTTGAAGAATAGTCGATAGAGATGTCCTAAACAGAAATGCAAAAAAAAAAATAATAAATTTAAAAACATCCAAGATTCATAGAACAATTTCAAAATATGTAATAAAGGCATCATTAGACTATTTGAAAACAAAGACAGAGAAAATGAAGTGAAAGAAATATTTTCAGTAATATTGGCTATGAATTCCTCAAAATCACTGACCTAAGAAGCTCAGGGAATATCAACTAGAATAATGCCCTCCCTCCCACAGAAGAAAGCATACACTTTAGGTATGTCATGTTTAAATGTTCAAAATCAAATAAAAAGAGATGATCTTGAAACAATAAGTTGGTGGCGATGGTGGAGTGAGGAACACTTAACCTGTAAGGAGAATATAGATAAGGATTACAGCAGACTCTTTGTCAGAAATCAAGTAAGCAAGAAGAAAGTACAATGAAATGTTTAAAATGTTAAAAGAAAAAAAATGCTAGAATTCTATATCCAGCCAAATTATGCTTCAAAATTAAAGGAAGAATGAAAACTTTCTCAGATAAACAAAAAAAGTAGGAAATGTATTTCCAAAAACCAATCTTATAGGAAAGTTACAAGATTTTCTTTAGGCAAAAGGAAAATGATGTTAAGTCAGAAACTTATTTAAAATACATATTGTGAACTCAAAGGAAACCACTAATTTTTAAAAGACAAATAATGGCTAATTCACCAAGAGAGGAGATGGAAAGAAATCACATAAAATTCTCAGTTAAAACCATAGAAGGCAAGAAAAGAAGTAAAAGTTTTAAAAATGTAATTGATAGAAAATAGTTACAAACACACTTGATATTAACCCAAATATATTAATAATAACGTTACATGTGAATGTTCTAAATACCTCAACTAAAAGATAGAGATTGACAAAGATTAGATTTTTGAAAAAGGAATTCCAATTCCAGGCTGTCTACAAGACACTCGTTTTCAATGGAAACAATTTAAGGAATTCAAAGTAAAAGCTCAGAAAGATAATCTGGCTGGTGTGGCTCACACTCATCTATAATCCCAATGCTTTGGGAGGCCAAGGAAGGAAAATCTCTTGAGGCCAGGAGTTTGAAACCAGCCTGGACAACATAGCAAGACCCCATCTCTAAAAAAATGAAATGAAAATAGCCCAACACAGAGGCACATGTCTATAGTTCTAGCTATTTAGGAGGCTGAAGAAGAAGGATCACTTGAGTCTAGGAGTTTGAGACTGTAGCCTGGGCAAAAGAGGAAGACTCTGTCTCTAAAAAAATAAAGGAAGAAAAGAAAGCTGAGCAACAATATTAATTTCAGACACAGCCACAGCAGACTATAAAAGAAGGAAAATTATCAATAATAAAAGGAAACACTGTATAATGATGAATAAATCAATTCTCCAAAAATACAGAATATTTACAAATGTGCCTGCACCTATTAATGGAACACCAAAATATGTGATAAAAAGAGATTAAACTGGAAAGAAAATGAACAAACCTAACTGTTACATTTGATATTTCAACACTCCTTGTCAGCAGTTGGTAGATGAATCAGTCACAAAAATCAGTAGGAATATATAATAATATATCAATCAGCTCTACCTAATTGATACAGAGCAGTCCTTCCAACAATAGAAGCATGCATAGGAAAATTAAAAAAAAAAAATTAGAGAAGAAATCAATGAAATTGAAAACAATAGCAAAAAACTACTGCTCCAATAACTGGTTCTTTAAAAGGTCAATGAAATGTATAAAACTCTAGTAAGGCTAACCAGGAATAAAATGGACATGACACAAATTATTAGAAGTAAAACATCAGAAAGTAAAAATAAATTATCACTACTGATCCGAATAGACTTTAAAATGATAATAAATACTATAAGCAATTCTATGCCCACAAACTTGCTACTTTGGATGAAGTGGGCCAAATCCTTTAATAACACAAACTACAAAAACTCACACAAGGAGAAATAGACAATCTGGGTCAGTAATTAATAATTTTATAAAGATAAATCACTGGACTCAGCTGGTTTCAATGGTGAGTTATAAGAAAACAAGTAAAGATGGGAAACTAACTCTACAAACACTCTCAGAAAAAAGAAGCAAAGAGAACACTTTCTGTCTCATTCAAAAGGTCAGCAAATGTTGAGGAAATAGAGAAAAGGGAACCCTTGCATAGCATCGGCAGGAATATAAATGAGAATAGCCATTACAGAAAATGACATAGAGGTTCCTCAAAAAGTTAAAAATGGGCCTACCATATAATCCAGCAATCCCACTACTGGGTATAGGTACAAAGAAAATGAAATCAGTATGTTGAAGAGATATCTGTATTTCCATGTTTATTGCACCATTATTCATAATAGTCAAGATATGGAATCACCCTAAGTGTTCATCAATAGATGAAAGGATAAAGAAAATATGGCACTAATAGCAGTATATTACTAAGTTTTAAAATAAGAAAATCTTCTCACTTATTACAATATGAATGAACCTGGAGGACATTATAGTCCATGAAAGCTAGGCACAGAAAGACAAATACCACATGATCTCACTTATATATGGAATCTAAAAAAGTCATAGAAACAAATAGTAGAATGGTGTTGACCAAGTGCTGGGGGTTCAGGCAGATGACAAGATATTGGTTAGACAGTGCAAATTTTCATTTTAACAGGATGAGTAAGTTCAAGAGGTCTATTGTACAATGTGGTTACTATAATCAATAACAATGGATTCTATACCTGAAAATTGCTAAGAACATAGATTTTGTGTTTTCACCACAAAAAGAATGATAAGTGTATGAGACAATGGTTGTATTAATTCACTTTATTTAGCCTTTCCACAATGTATACCAACTTCAAAACATCATGTTTTATATCACAAATACATCATTTTAATTTGTGATTTAAAAAAGAACAAGTATTTTTTTTTTTACAAAAGGCAACGTTACTCTAATACCCAAACGAGATAAAGATATAACAATAAAACAGAGTACAAACCAATATCTCTCAGGAATATGGATACAAAAATTCATGGTAAAATATTTACACATTGACCCAAGAATGGATAACAATAACAAATATGCCACAACCCATTGGTATTCGAGTTTACATTAGCATTCAAAAATCAGTGAATGTAACCCATTATAATAGATTAATGAAAAAAATCATATGATCATATGAATTGAAGCAGAAAATTCGTTTGGCAAAATCCACCACTGATTCATGAGAAAAAAGCTCAGCAAATTGAAAACATAGGGAACCTTCCTTTACTTGATAAAGAACATGTACAGAAACTCTAGAGCAAATTTTATATTAGTTAGTGAGAAACTACATGTTTTCCTCCTAAGATGTAGAACATGGCAAGATGTTTTCTGCAACTACTCTTATTCAATGGTGCACTGAAGTTAGTTCAGTAAGATAAAAAAGAAAATAAAAATATACAGATTGGAAGGGAAGAAATAGAAGTTTCTTTGCAGATGATGTAACTGTCTCAAAGAATTAAGAACAACAATGACAACAAAAACTCCTATAACCCATCAGCAAGTATAGAAAGACATAGGATATACCATGGAGTACTATTCAGCCATTAAAAAGATGGAGATTTTATGTCTTTTGTGTTAACCTGGATGGAGTTGGAGCACATTCTTCTTAGTAAAGTATTACAAGAATGGAGAAGCAAGAATGCAATGTACTTGATTCTAGTATGAAGCCAGTAGACAATCTAATACACATGCACATAAAAGAAAAACTCCAATCAATTCAATGTGGGGGGCAGAGGACTGAGGGAGCCAGGATAGGGGAGTGTAGGGGGGTTACAGTGTATGGCACAGCTCTTTGGGGTGGGACATAATTATAAGAGGCACATTACCTAACAAATGCAAATAGTGTAACCTAATTATTTGTACCCTCGATGAACATGAAACAGTAAATAAATAAATAGGGAAAAAATACACATAAGCCAATTGCTTTTCTATAGAACAGTGATGACCAACTAGAATTTAAATTTTTAAAAAATCATTTACTATAGCGCTAAATATGTGACATATCTAGGTATAAATGTAACAAAATATGACAAGTCATGTATACAGGGAAAACTATAAAAGTACTGATAAAAATATCAAAGAAAATATAAAGAAATGCTTTGGCTGAAAAAAAAAAGATATCCCACATTTATGAATTGGAAGAATCAATACTGTCAAAATGTCATTTTTTTCGTGGCATTCCCGAAAGGTTCAACACAATCCCAGTCAAAATCATTTGTCCTTAGGGAATCAAAAATTTTTAAACAATGAGATATCACTGTACACCTGTTAGAATGGCCAAAATTCAAAATCTTGGCAAAAACAATTATTGGTGAGGATGTGAAACAATAGGAACCATCCTCCCATTGCTGGGAAGAATAAAAAATGGTACAGACATTTTGGAAGACAGCTTGGCAGAGTTTTTAAAAACTAGAGTCTTAACCATGTGATTCAGTAATCACACTGCTAGGTATTTATCCAACTGATTTCAAAATTTATGTCCACACAAAATCTGACACACAAATGTTTACACCAGTTTTTATTTATAATCATAAAAATGGAAGCAACTAAGATGTCCTGCCAAGGAAGAATCAGTAAATAAATTGTGGAGCATTCATACAACAGAGTATTACTCAGAGACAAAAAGAAACGAACTATCAATAACAATCCCTGAAAAGATGTGGATGAATCTTAAATTCATATTGCTAGGAAAATTAAACCAGTCTGAAAAAGCTAAATACTGTATGATTCCAATTATATAACATTATAGAAAAAGCAAAATCATAGAGATCATAAAGAGATCAGTGGTTGCCAGGAATATAGTGGGTGGGAAATAGGAGAAGGCAGCATAAATTATCCACTGAGCATATTTAGAGCAGCAAAACTACTCTTTATGTCACTGTAATGGTGATTATAAAATATTTAGCATTTGTCAAAATCCATAGAACTTTACATCACAAAGAATAAACCTGAATATCTGCAGATTTTAAAAAAGTCAGTTAGAAAGTCTGAAAATACCAGGATAGAATGTAGAATATACAAAAACCAATTCATTATAGATGTATTAAAAACCCAACAGTCTATTTTTTGAGACTTTGGGGAAAAAAATAAGAAGTTGTTAACTGATGACTCCATACTGAGCCTCAGAGTCAAAGCATTCCACAATAGACAAACTCTTATCTGACAATGTGAATGTTACTTTCTTTGCATCATTATTATTATTATTTATTATTGCTTAATATTTTGATGCAGTAATCATCTGATTTATTTTCTGAGTGTATTTATCTTCGTTCATTCTTTACAAGGTTTTTGTTTCTAGTCCTTATCTTGAACATTGTTATTGTTATTAAATTTTAAGCCTTTTTAATTCTGTGAAGCCAAAAAATTAAGCACATGTATATATATAAAAAAAAAAAAAACCCACCAAAGTGGTTGGTGGAATAGGTGGATAAGGTGCTGAAGTGAACAACTTTGAAAATGAATGAAATCTATTAAGCTGAAGATAAAAGGAGATATGCACAAGTCCATACAAGTGTGTAAAGTTACCCCCAAAGTAAGCAACAAAGGTGCACAAGTTAAAAATTCTAAAACCACTGAACATGTATATTGGATGGCAGACATAGGAGCCAGTTTTTTCACTGTGGGAAAAGAATATTACAGACAAGTAATGGTATATGAAAACAATGATCCATATAGTAATGGGTCAGAATTGGAGACATCAGTATGAACCTGTGTTTAGATTGGTATAGATATAGATACATTTATAGATATGTGTCAGCTAAGGTATCTTAAACCCAGTAGAAGAATGATAGTTCCTCGGAGAAATGACTGGTTCTAGGACTAGAGCAAGAGCTATACAGGATGAGCCTGTAATAATTTATGGTGCCAAAGGTAAGAAAGTTAAACACACACACACACACACACACACACACACACAGACTTATGAAAGGGACTCAGGAGCCAACTGACAGAGCTCTCAGTAACCAAAGCTGAAGCAATGTGAGCAACATGATAAAGTAGTAATAGACTATTACCCAAAGAACAAAATATCTGTAAGTCTATACTCATACAAATGATTGAATGAATAAACAGTAAGTGGGAGATAGACAAATCTCCCAAGCAAAAGAATTGCAATTTGTATAGACATTTCACCTTTAAAGAAGTGGAACATAACACCTCACTCAAGTGTTGACTACATATAATCGCTGTCTTCCAAAAAGCATAGGGTAGAAAAGGAGGAGGAAAGGATAATTTTCCAGTGGAGATAATTACAGCGCTCTATCAACAGGTAATCGATATTAACATCGACTATGATAAGTTTTGTTGAAAGTGTATGCCCTTGATGCGATGTGATAAGAATTGTATTTTACCTCTATGGTTTTCCTTCTAAAACCCCAAACCCCAGTCTAATTATGAGAAAAGTTTCGCACAAATCCCAGTTGAAGGACATTCTACAAAATATCTGACCAGTAATTCTCAAAACTTTCAAGGTCATCATAAACAACGAATATCTGAGAAATTGTCATAGGCAAGAAAATCTAACAAAACATTATACCAAGCAGAACCTGGTATCCTGTAGGGAACTCTGGAAGAAATAAAGGACATTTGGGGGGGAAAAATGAGTAAATCTCAATAATGTATGGACTTATTGATAATATGTCAATATTGGTTTATTAATTTTGACAAATGCTAATAAAGGATGTGAAAAGTAGGGGAAAATGAGTGTGAAATATATGGGATGTCTCTATACTATTGTTACACTAATTTTGTAAATATAAAACCAGTCTAATTCTAAAAATTTATTTAAAAATAAAAGGATATGGCAGCCATTTCCAAATATTGGGAAGGATCTCAGGTGAAAACAGTTTGCTTTTTCACAGTCATTTCCAGAACTAGATTTAAACTAGGATGAGGTCATAGTCTAGATGTTGAATCAAAGGGAAGAAGATTAACAACATAAATGACAACATCACACAAGCCCCCTCCACACCCCACACCCCTACTTATATTTAGAAAAGATTGGCCTAGCTGCTAGTGAGATTGATGAAGAATTCAGAGAAAGCCTAGATAACTAACAGTGATGTTCTACTATAATTCTAGCACCACATGGATGTTATATCATTGCCTATTATAGCCTCTGGGCTGGCCACCTGTTTCTGTAAATAAAATATTATGGGAACACAACCATGCTCATTTGTTTAAGTATTGTCAATGGCTTCTTTTGCACTATAATGGCAGAGTAGGGAAACAGAATACGACTTTTAAAACTTAACATATTTATTATCTGGTCCTTCACAGAAAAATAAAATTGCCAATCCCTACAAAATACAACATTACTAACTTTTTAGCCTTTACGCATCATGATTCTACATCCCCAGTTTCTCCACGTGAACTCAGGTTAATGCTTATTTGCTATCAATGTTCATCTACACCCATTCTAGTCAAGGTGCTGTTTACAAAACTTCTCTACAGCCTGTCCCGTCAGCTTAACCAGAGAAAAAGCAAACATTGCTTCCAAACAAACAGTGGTGATCACACAACAGTGTGACATGAAATGTTTCATTGACTTGGTCCCTGAGGACAAGTGTGGGAAGTGGATCGTGAAACCAGCAGTGAAGCATGTAATGTCAGTGAGTGCTACATTACCCACAGCACGTTGTCTTTAATCCATTTCCACCACACTCACTCCGGATCTCATCTCCTATCAGTGGTAAAAATGTGATGTTAATGCTACAAAGCATGTTTTCATAACCAAAGAAATTGTAAGTTGTTTATAACTCCCATCCACCTTCTCTATGAAAACCTTCCCTTCTCCAGCTCCCTTCTTTCCTTCCTCCCTTTCCCCCTTTCTCTTCTCTTCAATTTTCCTTGTAATAATTTCTTTGCTCATTTTCTTTGGGAAATAAACTGCATGTAAGTGATATTCAGGATCAGTAAAACACAATTTCTTTCTTTTTTATTTTTTTGGCCGGGGAGGGGTTTGAACCTGCCACCTCGAGTGTGTGAGGCCAGTGCTCTACTCCTTTGAGCCACAGGCACTGCCCAGTAAGACACAATTTCTTCCCTAAGGAACTCACCGTATTTTGGAATAGTCTGAGAATTCCTCTAAAATTTATTATGACCTGAGAAGTGATAAAACAGAGGTATAAAAGCGGGCTTATTATTAAAAATTTTTAGAGGAATTGATGCTTGTGTAACATTTAATATTTTATTGCTTATTCTTATCAGGACATGATAAAGAAGATATTTGGCATTTCCCACATAAAAGTGGATTATTGTAGTAATAGTAAAGTATAATTATCCATTATATTTCCATAGTATATAGCAGTTCACAAGTCACTTGTGCATTCAATATATACAATATGTCACAGGTTTGTGTAAAATAAAGGATCTAACAGGATCTAATCAGGAGAGGTGAGTATGTGGTGGATATGCATCTCTGCTGGCATTTTATACCCAAATCTCTATTCCATAAATCTGTTTCCCACAGAGTCCGTTTACCACTCACATTTCTTCCCAGGAGGAGGCTTGATTGGCATGAGTCCCATGAGATCTTTCAACCACATGGTTGAAAACTGTGTGCAATCCTTTCTGTAAATTTCACCACCTTATAAATATGAAGCCTATTATGCAATGGTTCTTTCTGCTTGGGAAGTGTAATCAAGCAAGAATGAGTAAAAAAATAAAATAAAATGAGAATATTCTATGACTTTGGGGCTTTTAAGTACAATTCCTAGAACCCGATTTTTATCTGACTAAGTTGCCTTGAGGGTGGTGCTCACATCTTGCTTATCATTGTTTTCCTGGCTGATCACAGGGTTCATTATTAAGGTATTTAAATGAATTTGGCTTAATTGAATGAGTTTTTCTTTTCCTTGATGGTATCAATTCTTCTCAGCAGCCCCTGTGTCATCAAGGAGGTCGCAGGGGCCTTTTCTTCCCTTGCCAAAGTTAAATTCTGTGGCTTCAATAGTCATGGATTTGATGTCATTGGCATTTTTAAGTTGCTATGCTGCTTATTTCTGAAGAAGTGGGCTAGCTTAAACAGGAAATGGGATTGGATAGGTTTCTCATCAATTATCCTTTTTTTTTCTTCCCATTGATGTCACTCTGCCTATCAGGAAAAAAGATCATTACCGCCAGTGTTAAAATCTTCTGATTGGGTCCAAAAATGAAGGTGTGTTTTTTTTTTCTTTTAAGATCGTATTCTAAACCTAATGTCACATTTACTTTGCACATATCCCCCCCATAAAATCAGTATTTTCATTTATTAAATCATAATCATCATACTCGTCTTAAAGAATCATTTAAAATTGCAAAAATAATGTTAATTCAAGACAAATACTTATCACGATGATTGGCATTTACCCAGAACTTGAAAAACATTAAGTGCATTATATAGTATGCACTTAATTTGGAGAAAATTATTAAGAGAACAATCTATGTTCTTTTTATATAGATGAGGGTTAGAAAAGAAAATGTCTTTTAACTTTCCCTCCATGAAACTTTTTTTAAACAAATGTATCAGCCTGAGAAATACTACTTTGTAGAATAACTAAGCCATACATGCATGGAAGATGAATAATTAGGTCAATTTTTTCATCATATTAAGACAAGAAAAATGTACTTTATGAAGGAAAACTGCTTTGAAAATGTTAACATTTCTCAAGTTCTCTCATGTTCTTTCTCCTCAGCTCTTCAAAGTTACAACTGGTAAGAACTTAAGTGCCCTGTGAAATGCAGCATTTATATTATTTCTGTTAAAAATTCTCTCACTAAGTCTCTTTTCTCTTAGAAGATGTTAATTTTTCTCCCACAATTTAGTATCAGGAAGAACGCAAAAACAAACAAACAAACATTTCAGGTTTTCTAAAATTTGCACTGCAGTGGCCAAACATTGAAGTTGATTATTCTTTCCTAAAAGAGAATCCCTTGGACAGTCACTCAGAGCCTGTGTATTGTTGTTTTGCCACAATTATGATAACAGTTGCTATTTGATATCTTAGTTTATAAAATACTTTCAGTATCTAATTAAAAGTGTCAGTTACTAGATGTAGGCACACAAAAAGACATTAAGAAAATAAATGACAATAATAGTAATAACAGATGCACAAAAATGCAATCAAAGAATTTAATGGGGCCGCACCTGTGGCTCAGTGAGTAGGGCATCGGCCCCATATACTGAGGGTGGTGGGTTCAAACCCAGCCCTGGCCAAACAGCAACAAAAAAATAGCTGGGCGTTGTGGCAGGCTCCTGTAGTCCCAGCTACTCGGGAGGCTGAGGCAAGAGAATCACCTAAGCCCAGGAGGTGGAGGTTTCTGTGAGCTGTGTGATGCCACAGCACTCTACTGAGGGCAGTCAAGTGAGACCCTGGCTCTACAAAAAGAAAAAAGAAAAGAATTTTAATGTAAGGGATTGAATGGGCATATGAATAATTCCTTTGGCTCCTCCCCCAGCTCACTTCATTGATAAAAGCAAGCATCTAGCTTCTCCAGCAGCTGCTTGAGGTCTGGTCTCTAACCTCTCTGTCACTGAGATCTGATGGGGTCAGTATTTGCTAGGCCCATGGAGGGACGGAAAGTAAATCAATGGTTTGAAAGAGCGTGTGGTCTGAGAATACAGGCATTTACCACAGTTCTTCTTCCATCTCACAACAGAGTAAATAGGCAATGAACTCCAGCTCCCAGGTTCTCCCTGAGGAAAGAAAGAATTGGATCGCACATCTGACACCTCAAATTTTCTGGATGCTACTCAAGCGACTAGTTTCTATCTCATCTGTGTTGCTGCACTGAGGGGATTTGGCATCCTCTAAGCTCCTGGGAGCCATTAGGACAAAGTCAGTGGTTGGGATAAGCACAGAGGCTTGGAAAGCACCCAGAATCTCTAGCTGGTCTGATTTGTGGATTTCATCTTCTATATACAAAGCCAGTTTGTGAAGATGGGCAGAGTGGTTATTTTATTTAATGTGTGTAAACCAACACATGATCAAGGAAAATAAAAAAATGGGAAAATATACTCTAAGTAAAAGAATAAGATAAATCTCCAGAAACTAACCCTTATAAAAAGGAGGTATATCATTTTTCTGACAAAGAATTAAAAAATAACTGTCATAAAGGTGCTCATTGAGGTCATAAAAAAATTATGAACAAACTGAGAATTTCAACAAAGAGACACACAAAAAATTAAGTACTAAACAGAAAAGAAAGCTAAAGAATACAATGACTTAACTAAAAATTTTAATGCAGAGGTTTAACAGTATACTTAATCAAAGGAAAGGATTATGAATTCAAAATAACTCAGTCAGAGGAGCAGAAAGAAAAAAAACTAGAATGAAAAAGAGTAAAGAAATCTTGACAGGCTTGTAAGGCCCTATAAAGCAGACCAATACACACATTATTAGAGTCCTATAATGAGAAAAGAAAACTAGAAGACAGAAAGCTTATTCAAAGAAGTAATGGGTGAAAATTTCCCAAATATAGGGATGGAAATAAACATACAGGACCAGGAAGCCCAAAAGACTACAAATCAGATTAATCCAAAAAGACTTATGTGAGACACTTAAATTGTCAAAAATTATTACAGAAATAATTTTGAAAACAACAGAAAAGTGATTTGTTATGCACAAAGAGTTCCATGAGACTAGCAGAAATTTATTCAGCAACAGACTTGCAGGCTAGAAAGGATAATGTATCTAAGGCATTGAAAATACCTTGATCAAGTGGTATCTATAAAGTGCATAGTTGACTCAACATACACCAATCCATCAATGTAATCTACAGAGTTAACAAAATGAAAGATAAAAACCACATGATCCTCTCAAAAGATGTGGGAAAGGAATTTAACAAAATTCAATGTCCATTCATGATAAAAAAAATTCTCAACAAAATAGGTATAGAATGAACTTACCTCAACACAATAAAAGCATTTTGAAAAGCCCATAAAAGATATCCTAAATGGGAGAGAACTAGAAAGTATTTCTCTAGGGTCCACTATCAGACAAGAATGCCTACTTTTGTTTCCTTTATTCAACATAGTACTGGAAGTCCTAGCCAGAGCAATTGGACAAAGGAGGAAAAGCAGTCAATAATAAAGGAAAAAGAAAAATTATCTCTGTTTGTAGATAACATGATCATGTTGGCAGAAAACCCTAAAGACTTCATTAAAGAACTGCTGAGATCAACAAATAAATTCAGTAAAATTTCAGGCTATAAAATCAACCTGTAAAATTCAGTAGCAATTAAACCCACAATGAACTATTGTAAATAAAATCAAAAGCACAAGAATATTTGCGATAACATCAAAAGTAATCAAATATTTAAGGAATAAATTAACTAAGCAGTTGAAAGGCTTTATAGATTGAAACTACAAAACATTGGAGAAATTGGAGAAGATATAAATCATTAAAATATATCCTGTGTGCATATGTAATAGAATAATTAGGTTATTAAAACATCCATACTTTACCAACTGATCTATAGGTTCAATGCAAACTATTATGAAAGTTCCAATGACATTTTTTCAAGAAATACATAAAGCAATCTAAATTACATATGGAATCATAAAAGAATACAAATAGTCAAAGTAATGTTGTACAAGAAGAACAGAACTGAAGGTTTCTCACTGATTCCAAACTATATTACAAAGCTATGGCAGTCAAAGCTGTATGGTATAAAAACAATCACATAGATCAGTGGAACACAACAGAGAACCTAGAAATGAATCCATACATATACAATAAGTTAATCTTTCACAAGGACATTAAGAATGAGGACAGGACAGTCTTTTCAACAGATAATATTGTGAAAACTGAATATTTACATGCAGAAGAATGATATTAGACCCTTCTCTTACACCAGACATAAAAAGCAACTCAAAATAGATCAAAGACTTAAATGTAAGACCTGAAACAACAAAACTCTTTAGAAGTTTAGATAGAAGAAAACATAAGAAAACACAGAGGAAAAGTCTCTTCACACTGATCTTGGCAAAGATATTTTGAATATAACACCAAAACTGGCAACAAAATCAAAAATAAACAAGTGGGAGGGAGGGGCGAGATGGCCAACTGGAAGCAGCTTCCAAAAGAGGCTCCTGTACAAAAGGAAGGATAACGTCCAGAAAATGCCCAATTAAGCTGAAGATTGGGAGCCCAGCTGAGAGAGAAATGATAACTGCAGGTCACCTCAACTGAGGCAAGCTGCAACTACAAAAAAGCAAGCTTCAAGTAAAAAATTCATCTGAAAAGAAAAGTGTCCATCCCCTCCCCCAAGAAAGCTGTGGGTTTTTCTCTTTCTTTTTTCCGTTTCCTTTCTTTTTTCTCTTTGTTTGCTTCTGCAGACTTTCTACGGACAAGCAATGAACTGTGGACCTCTTCTCTCACCCCACGCCCAGTAAGAGACTCAGGGGACCCCCAAGCATCACTTTTCCTCCGCCCACCCCCAGCCAGGGACTCTGCCGGCAATTCCGTGCAACTCTGTACCACACCCACCAGGCCCCCATTCACCCCAGCCAGGAACTCCAGGAGCCACACAACCCTCATCCTTCCTCCAGTGCCCTCCCTGCCTCTGCAACAGCCCTGCCCGTCTGGCCAAGGACTCTGGAAGCCACTCAACCGCGCCATCCTCCAGCACCCACCTTGCCTCTGCATGGAGTCCTCCTCCCAGCCAGCAACTGCTTAAACTGAGGACTCACTTTGCCAAAGTCACCAGGCGCCAGGCACTCCTTTAAACATGTGCACATCCTTCACCCTGCTGCTGGATCCTTGTGAGCCACGCTCTGGAGTTACTCCCAAAGCCAGAACTACCTGGCTGGGGCAGTCCAAGAGGAGCTTCACAGGGTCACTCCCTAAAAAGATCCAGCAACAATAGTGTGATCAGGCTGGGGTCTAATCTTGGAGAGACACCTCCCTAACTCTGAGGATGACCAGAGGCAACAGTGAAAAGCAATCATGAGGTATAATCAGCAGAAAAACTCTGGAAATATGAATAATCAGAGTAGATCAACTCCCCCAAGGAATAAGGCAGACCCAGCACAAGATCTAATGCATATACAAATGACTGAGATGTCAAAAATTTAATTCAGAATTTGGATAGCAAATAAGATCAACAGAGGGGAGGAAAAGATGAAATTAGAATTTCAAGCAGTAATCCAAAAGATGTCTCAAGAATTCAACAAATTCAAAGACAAAATGACCAAAGATTTTGACACATTGAGACAAGAAGATGTAGCCCTTAAAGATCTGAGAAACACAGTAGAATCCCTCAGTAACAGAATGGAGCAAGCAGAAGAAAGGATTTCTGACATGGAAAACAAAGCTTTTGAACACTCCCAAACCCACAAAGAGGAAGAGAAATAGAAGGCAAAAATGGATCATTCTCTCAGACAGCTCTGGGATAATTCAAAGGAAACCAATAGTCACCTTATAGGGATCCCCGAAAGTGACAAAGTGGCATCACAAGGCACAGAGTCTCTTCTTCATAAGATTATAAAAGAGAACTTTCCAGTCATGCCAAGAGATTCTGAAATTCAAATAGCAGACAGTTTCAGAGCATCAGCATGACTCAACCCAAATAAGACATCCCACAGACACATCATAATCAACTTCACTAAAGTTAATATGAAAGAGAAAATTCTGAAATTAGCCAGACAGAAGAAAACCATAACCTACAAGGGAAAGAATATTAGAATAACTGAAGTTCTCTCTGCTCAAATCTTTCAAGCTAGAAGAGGGTAGTCAGTGACTTTTATCTACTAAAACAAAATAACTCTCAACCCAGGATCCTGTATCCAGCTAAACTGAGTTTAATTTATGATGGAGAAATTAAATACTTTAATGACATCCACATGTTGAAGAAATTTGGCATAACTCAACCAGCTCTCCAGGATATTCTCATACCTACCCTCCATAATGACCAGTGTAATCCTCCACCACAAAAGTAAACTCACTCAGAAACTTTTGATCAAATTCCAACTTTCCCAGTGAAGAAAGGATTAAAATTCCCACTGGATGTTCAAAAGGCTTATCAATATTCTCTATTAATGTGAATGGTTTAAATTGTCCTCTAAAGAGGCACAGGTTGGCTGACCGTATGCAAAAATTCAGGCCAGATATCTGCTGCATACAAGAATCTCATCTTACCTTCAAATATAAATATAGACTCAAAGTGAAGGGATGGTCATCTATATTCCAGGCAAATGGAAAGCAGAAAAATGCAGGTGTTGCAATCCTATTTGCAGATAGGGTAGGCTTTAAACTAACCAAAATAAAGAGAGATAAGAATGGACACTTCATATTTGTTAATGGTCAACTCAATATGATAAGATTTCAATTATTAATATTTATGCACCCAACCAGAATGTGCCTCAATTTATAAGAGAAACTCTAACAGACATGATCAACTTGATTTCCTCCAACTCCATAGTAGTCAGAGATTTTAACAACCTTTTAGCAGTGTTGGATAGATCCTCCAAAAAGAAGCTGAGCAAAGAAATTATAGATTTAAACTTAACCATTCGACATCTGGATTTAACATACATCTACAGAACATTTAATCCCAACAAAACTGAATATACATTCTTCTCATCAGCCCACAGAACATACTCCAAAATCGACCACATCTTAGGTCACAAGTCTAACCTCACCATATTTAAAGGAATAGAAATTATTCCTTGCAACTTCTCAGACCATCATGGAATAAAAGTTTAACTCAATAATAACAGGAATCTGCAAACTCATTAAAAAACATGGAAGCTAAATAACCTTATGCTGAAGAATAGATGGGTCGTAGACAAGATTAAGAAGGAAATTACCAAATTTTGGGAACAAAACAACAATGAAGACATGAATTATCAGACCCTCTTCAAAGGCAGTCCTAAGAGGGAAATTTGTAGAACTGCAAGCCTTCCTCAAGAAAATGGAAAGAGAGGAAGTTAACAACTAAATGGGACATCTCAAGCAACTGGAAAAGGAGGAATATTCCAATCCCAAATCCAGCAGAAGAAAAGAAATAACCAAAATTAGAGCAGAATTAAAAGAAATTGAAAACAAAAGAATTATACAACAGACTAATAAATCAAAAAGTTGTTTTTTTGAAAAGGTCAATAAAATAGACAAATCTTTGGCTAACCTAACCAGGAAAAAAAGAGTAAAATCTCTAATTTCATCAATCAGAAATGGTAAAGACGAAATAAAAACAGACTCCTCGGAAATTCAAAAAATCCTTAATGAATATTACAAGAAACTTTACTCTCAGAAACATGAAAATCTGAAGGAAATTGACCAATACTTGGAAGCATGTCACCTACCAAGACTTAGCCAGAAGGAAGTGGAAATGTTGAACAAGCCTATATCAAGTTCTGAAATAGCATCAACAATACAAAATTTTCCTAAAAAGAAACACCCTGGACCAGAAGGGTTCACGTCAGAATTCTACCAAAACCTTTAAAGAAGAACTAGTACCTATATTACTCAACCATTTCCAAAATATAGAAAAAGATGGACTACTTCCCAACACATTCTATGAAGCAAACATCACCTTGATCCCTAAACCAGGGAAAGACCCAACAAAAAAAGAAAATTATAGACCAATATCACTAATGAATATTGATGCAAAAATATTCAATAAGATCCTAACAAACAGAATCCAACAACACATCAAATAAATTATACATCATGACCAAGTGGGCTTCATCCTAGGATCTCAAGGCTGGTTCAATATACGTAAATCTATAAATGTAATCCAGCACATAAACAAATTAAAAAATAAAGACCATATGATTCTCTCAATTGATGCAGAAAAAGCTTTTGACAATAT
>CAUYRH010032592.1:0-10665 GCA_963574655.1 Perodicticus potto | reverse complement strand
TTTCTTTTTTTTTTTTTTGAGACAGAGCCTCAAGCTGTCACCCTGGATAGAGTGCTGTGGCATCACAGCTCACAGCAACCTCCAATTCCTGGGCTCAAGCGAGTCTCTTGCCTCCGCCTCCCAAGTAGCTGGGACTACAGGTGACCGCCAGAACGCCTGGCCATTTTTTGGTTGCAGGCGTCATTGTTGTTTGGTGGGTCCGGGCTGGAATCGAACCCGCCAGCTCAGGTGTACGTGGCTGGCGCCTTAGCCCGTTGAGCCACAGGCGCCGAGCCTAAACTTCCATTTCTTTTCTTCTTGTGAATCTGCCTTTTCTTAAAGTGGTTCAAGATAAGAACTCAGAAGAGAGGAGGGGAAGTATTTTTACTTTCCTACAAAGTCCATCCCTCATTTCAATGACTAAACTACGGAGATCTTAAGCAAGTAAATTGACTTCACGAAGGCTGTTCGGACAGATGGTGTGTGAAACACCATTAGCTACCTAGGTCTTCATGTACCAATCTGGGCTCTTTGAAACTAAAACTGGTATTTTTCATTCCCCAGCTTTACATAGATTTCATTGACTAAAGGTAATGAGTTGAGATATATCAGCCATGGAAACATTTTTAATTCTTGTTTATCTTAACTGCATCAGAATGAAATTCATCATCAGATTTTCTTTGTTTGTTTTTTGTTTTGGGTTTTTTTTTGTTTTGTTTTGTTTTGTTTTTTGCAGTTTTTGGCTGGGGCTGGGTTTGAACCCGCCACCTCCAGCATATCTCTTCGACTGTCTTATAGAATTTGGGATTTAGTATTATATACATAAAGAAGCCATCTTTAAAAAGGATATTTCAAATGCCTTACCACAACAAGTAATAAGTAATCAAGATGATGAGTACGTTAATTTGCGTGATTTAATCATGCCCCACTGTATACCTTCTGTATATCAAAACATCATTGGGCTCCATAGGAGTATAAAATATGTAAAAATTTGTTGACCAAAAATAATATTAATCTAAAATTTTAAGTCATAAAGCAACTCAAAAATGAAACTTTCAGTTGTTATCAATTGAATTCATATTAATTCATTAGTAGGTCAACGCCCTACTCCTTTGAGCCACAGGCACTGCCTCATCAGCAGATTTTAAGTTAGAAATTTCTTCATTGCATTTTACTTCCTTAAATGAAATATAGACATGAAATAGTTAATTTGTTGACATAATAGCTATTTTAGCGACAATTTAATGGAACGTTTCTAAATAAACAACAAATTGAACTATATGCTAAACTACTGAGGTAAATGTTTAAAGGTTTTTCAATGTGTAATACTATACACACATAGACGTTTGAAATGCTAACAAAATCATTTACGTTAATGAAGTTTAACTGAAAAGCTAAAAAGTATTCATTTCTCGATAATGTGAAAGTGTTTATCTGTGTGAGCTTCAAAATCTTTGCTGATTTTTCTCTGTTGATTTCTCTGTAGACCCTAGGGGGCATACGGAAGGGTCTTCTCCCTCAGCCACTAGAGGCCTGGAATTGTGCTGTATGTACACCGTGGAATACTACACAGCCATAAAAAAGATGGTGACGTCACATCTTTTATGTTTACCTGTATGGAGCTGGAACATAGTCTTCTTAGCAAAGTATCTCAAGAATGGGAAAAAAAAGTATTCAATGTACTCAAAACTACTATGAAATCAACATATAACCACCTACACATTCATATGAATGGTAAAACATAATTATAGTCCAGAAAGTAGAAGGGAAGAGGAGGGGGCATTGGGGGGAACCTCACCTAATGTGCATGATGCAATGGTACATTTCAAAAGTATTAAGAGAAGAATATAATTGCTTTTTTTTCCTTTTATTAGTCATATACACATAGATCATGAATACATTTATGCTTTTGTGGGGTACAACGTGTTGACTTTTTTATGCAATTTGGAATGGTTACATCAAACTAATTAATGTAGCTTTCACCTCATTTACTTAATTATTGTGTTAAGACATTTATGTTCTCTATTTGGTAGATTTGACTTGACCCTTACACTATGCTCCGTAGGTGTGGTCCCACCGGTTACCCTCCCTCTATGGAATCTCCCAGCTCCCCTCCCACTCCCCTCCACTTCTCTCCTGCGTCCTGGGCTGTAGTTGTGATCTCTCTTTCATAAGAAAGTGTGAAGAAATGACTATAATTGTGATGGATGCGTTAATCAGTTCAATGTAAGCATTTCACATTGTATATCAAATCAGTACACTGAACCCCATAAATGCATCAGTGTACACAGTTATGACTTAATGTAATAAATAAATAAATGTAAAAAATAAACAGTTCCTGGGTGGTGCCTGTGGCTCAATGAGTAAGGCACCGGCCCCATATTGCGAGGGTGGCAGGTTCAAACTTGACTCTGGCCAAACTGCAACAACCACCACCTGTAGTCCCAGGTCCTCGGGAGGCTGAGGCAACAGAATCGCCTAAGTCCAAGAGCTGGAGGTTGCTGTGAGCTGTGACACCAGAGCACTCTATCGAGGGTGACAAAGTGAGACTCTGTGTTTAATAAATAAATAAATAAGCAGTTACTGAAATAATTTAGGAAAAAGTAACTAAAAGGAACTATTCCAGGTGTTCTGAAGGAAAGCATAATAATTTAATAAACTGATACCAAAATTATCAATGCGATGCCTTACATACATGTATACATGTTCATAAGACAGCTGATGGCTAATCTTGCAGATGTCATAATTCCATTCATGGGCAAAGGCAGAGAAATCAGTATTTTCAACCACGCCTTCTGCAGCTTTCCACTTTAAATTTTATCTTTGGACTAAATGATAGGGAAATTATGCATTGGAGAAGTGAAATCTGTCACTCCCTGCTCATAAAATATTTTCTCTTCCTCTGGAAGACCAAGACGCACTCATTATTTTTTCAAATATCAGAAGTGACTTGGCAACTGAAAAAAAGAGAAAAGATGAAATAACCTCAAAGCTTTCCTGATATTACCCTACGGAAAAAAAGTCGTCCAGGGGAGAATCATCCAAAATCAGTAAGCTAAAGTGCTTTGCTACCATTAAAATTTCCTGATAATTAGTCTCCAGGAGGGTGAAGATTACAAAGACATCTATGAAAATAATATTTGTAGCCCCTAGGAAAAGCTGCAATTGAATTCCAGCTTTCTTGTAACTGGTTTGAAATCTTAATTATTCTGTAGTGATGTCGAATAAAGAAAAATGACGCTGGGGCTCCCGCTGGCGCCTACTGGCTGATTCCACAGGTTTGGTAATGAAATAAACAGCTGTTCCTGTGTTGTCATCGACTTTACCTCCCCTGTCCTTTCTTCTTTGTTTCCTCTACATAAGAGGACGAGAAAAATAAAAACTAGAATTGAGACAAGATGATCTTTTATTGTTTGCTTTTCCCCCTACCTACAATTGAAGTCCTGCTAAATTGTTAATTAATAGACACATACGATTCTTACTTGCAAATGTGCACAGGTTCACTGAATGCATTTAAAAACATTTTTAAGCTATAGACCAGTCCTGTCTGCTATGCATAAACTATGGACAAAATGACAAAATCTCTGTTCTCAGACAATTTATATTCTGAAGGGAAGGGAAATTAATAATATAGAAAAATGAACTCAATATTGAATGAGACATAATTGCCTTTGCAACACACAATTAGTAGAACCTCTCTAGAACACAGTACAGAGATTCCTCAAAGAAAGAAATGAAGTTATTGTGTTAAGACATTTATATTCTACACCTAGTAAATCTCACATGTACCCTTGTAAGATGCACTGTAGGTGATGAAAACATTTCAAATTGTATATAAAAACAGCCCATTGTATCCCAAGATTGCATTAATGTACACAGCTATGATTTAATAATGATAATAATAATAATAAAAGACAGAAAGAAATGTAGACCTGCTGGTCAACCCAAGAATCCCCTGCTGGGAATCTACTCAAAGGGAAATGAAGTCGCTGCATCAAGAATAAATTACACTTGGCTGTTTACTGCAGGAAAATTCACAACTACAAAGAGGTGAAGTCAACCTAAATGCTGTCAATCGTGAGTGATGAAGAAAACATGTCCCTATATTTATGTCCCAGGGAGTACATAGAACAGACTCAACTGTAGAGCAGAAGGAGACAATGTCCCTGGAAGCAACTTGGATCTGGAAACCTCTAAAACACAAACACAACATGTATTTCCTAATAATTGGGAGCTAAACGATGGGCAAAGAGGAGCACAATGAAATATTAAGGAAATTGGAGACCAAGAAGGGGGCACGGTGGGAGGGGGAGAGGGCCAAAGCCTTACCTAGCAGGTGCAGTGAACACTGTTTGGTGATGGGCACCCAGAAGGCCCCACCTAAACATTAGAGAAGGCGTCCATGGAACAAAAACATTTGCACCTCCTCAACACTTCGGCATTTGAAAAATTCTTGAAATTTAAAAAATAAATTAAAAGGAAATAAAAAAACTCACAAATAGAGAGGTGCCTGTAGCTCAAAGGGGTAGGACTCTGGTCCCGTATGCCAGAGGTGGCGGGTTCAAACCCAGCCCCGGCCAAAAACAAACAAAAAAACCTCACAAATATCATTAAAGCATTCCCTATAAGACAGAGATAAAATGAACTAAAAGTACAAAGAAATCTAAAAGAGGCAACAATTTATGTTCATCATCTTGATAGTTTATTTTACTGAAGAAGAAATTGGTCTTTAATTTTAGTCTCTGTTCTAGATTGGAATGGCATCTCGAGGATATTTAAAGAACGTGTACTAATGTATATATCGCCAATATAATTCAGTAAAATTAAAAATGACAATAGTTTATCACGCTTTTGTTACAAGAAGAACAACAATTTCCAGTTGATAAAGGCCCAGCAGAATAAAAGCCTGATTGCAGTGATGAATAATGCATATCGCCTATGGTACTAATTAACCTCGTACTCCAGGAAGATATTATAGAACAATAGGGCTAATTTGAATGTGGTCCAGCACTTTTCCCTATGGCTTGTGGTTATCGCCCTTTGGAATACGCAAAATTTGATTTTTTATTCACATAAAAAAGAGAAAAAAGAAAAATTTTTAAATGCATTTTCCCAAAAGGCAAATTTAAAACATATATATACACATGTATACACCTTAAGTATAAATAAATACAAACTATTTGGCAAGAAGCCAGCTAAAATACCCACACACGATCAGCCAGACTCAGTAATTCCTCTAGTTTATGTTGTCTTTCCATTCGTAACTAAGAATTTTCCATCCTCTTAAAATAATAAAACAAATTATATAAACAAGATGCAAATACAACCTGTAGCGAAAATTTTTCTTTGAACATAAGCTCATCAACTTCCTCAAAATATGACACTTTTCTCATTTGTTTCTCAGTCACTGTTGGATGAAAAGAAATAACTGAGAAAAGAAAACTCAGCTGCAACTGAAATTGCCAATGTTTGATATTTTAACAATAGGATTTAAACTATTATTTAGATATATTTTAAACATTGCAAATTAATAATATTTCATACTCTTATTTCAAAAATTGTCCTGCAAGAGCTTGATGAAAAAGACCATTTCATATTTTTGGTCAGCATGACACAACACTCTCTCGTTATCCCCCAAAAGTCAGATGTAACAAAGTTTTTCCCCACTACATAGGGAAAAGTCTCAGAGCAAACGCAAACTGGTATGCACAAAACCGAACTCCTAGTAGAAAAAGGTCTCTACTACATTTATTAGTATATATTTGTACCTGAAACTACTGCTATCTTGGTTCATAAAAATGTTTGTTTCTTTTCAACAGCTTGCATGTATGGAAATGTAATTCTTGCTGGAAGTATTTTGTATTTAAATTATCTCTCTATGAGAAAAGAGGATTGAGTGCCTGAGTGGTCTTGAGATTTTTAATCAAATGAACGTCTGTCTTATGAGAATATTGTAACAAAAATATTTCTATTTAAGTATTTATTTATCACTCATGTAATTATCATATTTTCCCTTTAACTTGTTTTAAATGGCTTGGTGGAGAAACTAAGGCAACATGAGAAGAAAGGAGAAAATCAATGCTTATAAAATACCGTACACTCTTTCCATTACCAAATTACCAAAATGATGTAGATGTTAAGAGCGGAGACCCTGGGACAAACGGTACAGGCTTTTATCCACTCTGTTATATAATGTAATCCTATCCATGTGTTTCTCTCAAACTTAAAAAGAGTACCGGTGTCAATGAGTGTATATGTTGGTATCTTATATAATAAGTACAGCAGAGCCTCCACAGTTGGCCACCCCACCCTTCAGTGACCTCTCCTTAAGGTGACCTACTTTTCATAGGCCAGACACGCACCCCACGCCAGGGTCGGGGCAGACGCCTCATTCCTTTGTTGACCCGTTTGTCACAGTCCCTTGACTGCTCCACTCACAGAGGCTCTGCTCTCTGCAAGGCTTAGAACAGTGTGTGGGACTCAGAGTTTGCTATAAAAGTATAGGACAAGTATCGTTCAGTTAATACCATCATTTTTATCATTAACAACAGAGCAAAAAGGACAAATTTCTTATTCAAAAACTTCCTCCATCATGGCCTTTTAATCACTATATGAAGATGTTAAATAGTTCAATGAAAATATTTCAGATTGTATATGAAGTCAGCACATTGTGCCCCATGATTGCACTAATGTACACAATTATGATTTAATTTAAAAAAGGTTAAAAAAAAAATAAAACTTCCTCCACCTATTTAACCAATATTTATGAGCCAAGCTATATCTTCATTTACCAGCCCTTTGCTGCCAAATTAACAGAACCAAGTGCCTTTGTTTGGAAGAAAGAGGCAAAAGTAATAACAAAAGCCAAACAACTTTCTCTAAAGGAATTAAATTAAAGTTCTCTGAAGGGGAAAAAAGCACTCAAATGAGCAAAATATATTTTTATTAGAGAAAAATCTATAATGGAGGAAAAAAAATAAAGCAGAAAACTGAGAGAGGATATAAGTAGAAGTAATCAAAATAATAGAAGCAAAAAAGGTTTAGGAAAAAATTAAGAATTAGAGAAAAGAAAAAGTGAAGAAAAATGTAGTTTTAAACCTTCCATGGGAGTTTACCGTCAGACATTTTCAAGATCAAATACCACTTCAGCGAGGAGAAATATTTCCCAAGAGTTTTTTAATTAACTTCAAAAGCTAAAGCAGTCAATGCTTTCCTGAATTTAAATAGTGTGTGTTCACTATTTAAATAATTTAAATAGTGTGTGTTCCAGTAGCAGACAAACTAAAATGGCAGGATACAAACAAAAAGACAAATTGTTTTATCTCCAGGTCAAATGCAAGTAACACTTCTTTGGGAAAAACAAAACAAAACAAAACAAATAAATCTGAATATTGGACACAACTGGGAAATTCAAGTGTGTATCTTTCCTTTCCACACAGAAAAGATGAAATATCTGTTACAACCAGTCCTTACGAATCTCTAAGCCCCAGTGAACTTTTATAAACTATGTCACACATTATAAACTGGTTGGACAAAATAGAAAAAAAGGAATACACATCTTCCCCCAGCGCCCAGGGACAGACCCTTCCTTTTTTTTGGCTTATTCTGTAAAGCTAGAAATACCTGTAATTGTAAATCTGGAAGAAAAAGAAAGAGACTTCCAGCCTTCTTTTTTGTTTTGTTTTGTGGATACTCTAAAAAATATATGTTATCATTTTTGGAATAATAAAAATAATGTCCCCTGAAAATAAAAAGAAGAAAGTGAAGAAAAGAAAGGCAAAGTGCTAAAGTGTGGGAAGGAGTGAGGAGGTGGAGAGAGACTGTTCTCCGCATATTTGGGTTTACGGTCTTCGTTTCTCGAATTTCTGGATTATTGTCACATAATCAACACATAAAGTAATGAGAAAGTATCACTGGATGTTTATAGTCTCTTATCACACACATTGTCTTGAATCACATGAAACCATCCCTTTTACACATTAGGAATGCCCTAAAATTATACTCAACTCAATATTTTTTTCCCACTAAGTCACATATTCAAGTTATATAATAATTTTATAATCTTGAGTTCAGTTGTGATTCTTTTCATATTCTTGACTACATACATACATACATTGAATGAGTTTATTTTATATCTTCTCCTACAATTACCAGCAAATATTAGTCTTTGAACCTGATGTTTTTAAGGTCAGTAATAGTTACTATTTTCCTTCAGATCAGAACTAAAATCCTGTCTGTGCTTTCCCTTTAAGCATGAATTTCTCCCCCATGTAACTTTAGTAAGGAGCTTTACTTATTTTTTTTACATTAAAAATAAAACATGCAGTCTAAAAATTTGGAAATGTTGGTCTTTTGTTTTCCTCAAAGTTAAATATATACATTGAAAACTAATAAAGCTGTTTTTCAAGCTAACTACTAACTCAGGGTTCTTGGAAATCATATTTAATCTACATCAACCTCAATTTTTTCAATTAGAAAATAGAAACAGCAGTACATGTCTGAGAGAGGTGCTGTGAGGATTAAATTGTTTCTATTTACCTGGCATGCGGCTGGGTCTGATATCACCAAAATGAACTTCTTTTCTGTAAAAGCTCTGCTTGCCCCTTAGAACTTAAGGACGAATGTCTTTATTTTCAGTAGCAATTTTTTTTTTTTTTCCGTAGAGACAGAGTCTCACTTTGTCACTCTGGGTAGAGTGCTGTGCAGTCACAGTTCACAGCAACCTCCAGCTTCTGGGTTTAGACGATTCTCTTTTGCCTCAGCCTCCCGAGTAGCTGGGACTACAGGCGTCCGCCACAACGCCCAGCTAAGTAGCTATTATTTCAATTGTGCTATTTTGTTTATGAAATATATTTGCTCTGTTTGTTTCTTTGTTTGTTCTGATATAATTTGGAGTTTGATTTGTACTCAGTTTCTTTTCAACTTCCTGCCATGGAGAATGATGCAAAAACGCTTAAGAATGGAAGTGTCCTCCGGTCCAAGATCTGCATAATTTCAGAATTGGTGGGGAGGCAACAAATCCTTTAACTTCTTCACTATGGAGAAGAAATGCCTAGGGGTCCACCAGGTCAGCGAGGTGCAGACAGCGTCATCTGACTCCCAGGGCCAGGCTGGTCTTGCTGCCCGGCCTCCCTACCACGCCCCAAACAAAACAGAGACGACGACGCGGGCAGAGCAGGCTGACCTGAAGGGCCGTGTAATATTCCAAAGCCAAAACATTTCAGAGGAAAGGTCTCTGGTACTACTGATGGGAGCAGCCTCGTAAGGGGCACGGGAGCTCACACATCTAAGAATGGAAAAGGCAAAGGGTCAGAAAAGAATGGGGAATTCTGAGCCTGCGGACACCTCGCTCTCAAATACAACTCATATGCTGAGATGACGCCAAAGTTCCCACCTGAATGTTCCCAGGGAAGATGTTACCACATCGAGGCTGGTGACGGCCTCTGCATACGGCCTGATCACAGGGCCTTGACCGTCCAGGGTCCTGCCGCACTTTGCTTTCTGGTTTATTGGTTCCCCTTTATGCCGCTTCATTTTTCTTCCTTTCTAGCCACTTAAACTGCCTTTCCACTTCTTCCTTTTGAGGCCTAAAAACAGGGCCAGAGCCTCTGCTGTTCGGCTGCCACTAAAACTGTGACTCACGGGATGTTGTCAAGCTTAAAAGACGGACTCTGAATAACACGGTTAGCAGCTCGGACACGCAGCAGATGTTCACGTCTGGGTCAACCCTTCTCCATCCACTCTGCATCCCAGACACTGGGATGTTCAGAATCGAGATCTTATTCCCGGGTCTCCATTATTTCTAGGATAGGATTGTTTTTCACACTAAACCTGAAAGTGACGCTATCCCCTTTGGACAACTTCTGTGTATTCCAGGAACATGCTCCTTTTCTTGTCAGCCTTGGTTCCCTTCCCTTATACCTCCAGACATAAATAACATACACCCTCTGTGGTCGGCTCCCGAGAACACCCAGGCCAGTCTTTCCCATGATGATCACCGGGTGCCCTTGGTTTAGACTTTCACCTTCATCACTTTCTTCCAAAACTCAGATTGTGACCCAACTCTGGGCTACCTGAGTGCTTAATTTCTTCTTCCTTCAGTTCTTAATCAAGGCTTTTTCATTAAAGCTCTCTCCATTCCTATAACATACATTTCCTCACTTGCAACATTTCCAGTTGGTCTAGTTTATGTATCTCTTAAAATGAAATTAAAATTCTCATCCCCACACTCAAAGGAATAACACCCAGAAAGCTTCTAGTCTTCAAAGGCCTTGACCTGTGGGGCTGGGGTTGTGGGGACGGGACCAGCTCCCGAGGCTCCCACCTGCCAGGTGCCCCATATGAGGAAGGTCCAGATCACCATCCAATATGGTTGGAGTAAAGCCAACAAATGTTCACTAAAATAATAAAAACAGAAAGAAACAAAACCCCCAGCAAACTCTGAATAAGGTTTTCTAATAAGTACTCATTAGAAGTGCTTTAAACTTTTTCTTTCTTTTTTTTTGTAGAGACAGAGTCTCACTTTATCACCCTTGGTAGAGTGCTGTAGCGTCACAGCTCACAGCAACCTCCAACTCCTGGGCTTAGGCGATTCTCTTGCCTCAGCCTCCCGAGTAGCTGGGACCAACGCCAGCTATTTTTTGTTGCAGTTTGGCCGAGGCTGGGTTTGAACCCGCCACCCTGGGT
>CAUYRH010032590.1:0-33143 GCA_963574655.1 Perodicticus potto | reverse complement strand
TGACCTATTTTGCAGGTGCAATACATTTTGTTGAGCCAAAAAATCCTTCAGGCAAAATGCCTTGTGGTATCTGCGAGTTAGTTCAAGCCCCCGAGGTTCCTTAATAAGGGTGTATAAAAAGAAGAAGAAAGGAAGAAGGCGGGGAGAGAGGACTACTCTAACAAAATAAAACATCTTTTGTACAGGCTCACGCTTGAAGTCCTTCCTTTCGTTGTCTCTCTTGCGGGCAAGGAGTCAACAAGGGATCACTTGATAGGTCTGCTGTTCATACTGACGTTCATAAGCAGGGTCCTGCTTTGGATCTCCTGTGTGCATATCATAGTCGCCCGGGTAGGCATATGGGTCCTAAGCCGCCTCAGACTCATAGTCATCAGCTGGATAGGACATGGCTGCGGCGCTCGAGACCACCACCGGAAAGCCCCATGTACAATTCTATCTGTTTCTGGGAGGAGTTTACTCAGGTTGTGCAAACCACAGATTGAAGCTATGAATCCCAGAGGTCAGGGGGCAGTTCCTGGCAAGTCTCAGAACAACTTTCTCTAATGTCTAGAGAAATGTCTCTCTTCAACTTACATTTTGCTCAAAGTCTTCAACTTCCAGCCTTTCCATGTGGTCTTCTGATACAGTCTCCCAGAAGTCTGCATTTGAAACAAACTCTATGACTTTTAATTTTGGATGGCACATCAAAAGGAAGGCATTTGGACAAGAAAACAAAAGGAAAAAATTTTAATAATAAAATAAAATTCAATTAATTAATTATTATCTAATTTGAGAGGATTAGACAATACACACAATTATGTACATGCCTAAAAATAGGTATATATACTTGTCAACTTTTCCCCTACATACTCACTTATCTCAAGCATTTTGAATATGTATAGTATATCATATCTTCTGTTAGGTATAGGGGTACAGGGATGAATGTAATATTCTTTAGTCTTAAGGATTTTGTGGGCTTGTGGAGAAAAAAGACAGAAAAAATGGCATGACATGCTATAAGGAACA
Organism: Perodicticus potto; assembly: GCA_963574655.1. Lineage (NCBI taxonomy): Eukaryota > Metazoa > Chordata > Mammalia > Primates > Lorisidae > Perodicticus > Perodicticus potto. The sequence continues at coordinate 32,138 of CAUYRH010032590.1, read as the reverse complement.
TATAATATGATATAATGTAAAAATCTAACAAAAAATGTACAGACAAAATGTGGTGGGAGACAAACGGGTTATAAGTAACCCTGAAAAAGAGGGACACAGTTACAGAAGAGAGAGTTAGGTCTTAAAGGAGAGTAGAAATTCACTTTGAAAAGAAAGTAGGGGAGGTGTTCCAGGCACATCCTGACTACAGAAGACGGTCAGCTTACTACCAACTAACTTGGATATCCATGGTTAGAGGATTATATTTATGTCTAAGATTCTGTTTCAAAGAATAAAATAATCTCTAGCTGGTTTACACAGGAAAGAACTTATTACTGGTCATTAAGTGGCTTATATAATCATTAGAAGTACTGAAGAAATAGACCCCATTGTGTTTTTAGAAATGTGTTCAAAGGCACATTGCAGAACTGGGCCACCAAGGGAGCTTCTGACTCTTCAATGACTAGGAACCCGCTGGCTCCAGAGCCACACCCTACACAATGAAGAATCGCACAGCCATAGAGATAAAAATCTGATGTGTCTACTGGCTCCAGAACTTGCTATGATCTCCACTAGCAAAAGGCGTGCTCTATTCCTGGTCAGTTGATGCCCAAGATAAATTAGTAGGCCCTGAAATTTCTCCTAACACTGATGTAAAACAAACAAACAAACAAACAAAATACATCTTCAACTATACTTACCAGCAATGTACATCTGGTTTTCCTAATCCTAGGCCACAGGGGGGACCCTACACACAAGAGAGTCTGAGAAATGTGAATTGCAGTTCTCTAGACTCTAGAACACTGGAAATATGATCTACGGCATTTACCCTTGCCCTTCAAAAAATGCATACATCATCAATCAGACTTCAAATAAAGTTCACCAAATTAGCTAAAATTCAGCCTGGAGGTACTAATACGATTAGGAATACAAGGGTCCGTTTTGATGGCTGGCTTAAGAAAGAGAGCGTGTGTTCCTGCTTGCTGGTGAGGGTTAGTCTGACACAACCGTATTTGATTGGGTCTTGCATGAAGCCAGGGGAGGAGCAAGCAGAGAGGTGGGGAAGAGCACTCCCGGCAGAAGGTGCAAAGGCACTGAGGTGAGTGTGGGAGGGCTGCATTTGGCATATTTGACAAACCTAAGGGGATCAGGCCTAGCGGGTAGGAGCATGAAGAACACAGCTGTAGGGCAGATGAGAGGGGAGCCAACTCTTGCGGGAAGGACCTTGCAGGTTGTGGAAAGGACTTTGGATTTTATTCTGAGGGATAATTATTCTGAGCGTAACTTTCTCTTGGAAATTTTAAGAAATACATCTGCTTTCTACCAGGTTTGTCAAAAATTGTCAATTTCTAGAATTGCGTATGGTTAACAATTGGTAATCAGAGCATAGGTGAAGCCCCTCACCGGTGAGCTAGAGAATGCCCCCCCCCAACCCCCCAGACACTGGCAGTCTTTGTTCCTAAAGGCCAGTCACAGCCTCATGGCTCTCCGGGCCAGGAGAGGGCTTCCCACTTCTAGTGAGAAGGGTACAAATTGAATTGTGGAACTGATAATTATAACTTGGGCTTGTCTTCACTACTCCTGGGAAGATGCAGCTCCAGAGGGACGAGCTGAGAGGAAGTGGCTTTCCACGATAATTGAGCCCCCAGGGAAATTTCAGTGGTCTGCTGTCTCAGCTTCAGGTGACACCAGCATTTTCAAGCTGGCCTCTCTGAGAGCCCTGAAAGCACACCCAGTTGGTACTGGGCTGATCTAACTTGCTCGATTTTGTGTTTCTATTGGAGGTGGAGAGGGGGCATTCTGGTGATCTCCATACGTTCCTTTGGTACTCCTTCCCAATTTTGGCTCTGTAACAAAAGCTCTGACTCCTTTGAGCTCCTGGTGGGATGGCGAATTCCCCAAAGCTGGGACTGCCTTTCCCCACACAAGGCCCAGGGTGCTTTCCACCAGCACGCCCCTCACTGCAGCCTCATTTTGTGCCAGAGACCGGAGGTGTCTAAGGCTGACCTGATGCTCCCCCCGATTCCTGGCTATTCTTTCTGTCACTGCCCCCCCAGGGCACACACAGAGACCACCCCCACTGGGTACTCGCTGCGGCAAAGCCAGGAGGAACATGTGGCTTAATTCTAAAAACAATATGTGCCTGAACTGTCTGCCACGGAAAGGACCAAGGGACATTTTGAAAATCCGATTAGGGAAACCCAGCAAGAATCCTTAAGAATTCAAGCTAGGACTCAGGAAGCTCCTTATGTGTGGCACTGGAGACAGACATGAACCCAGGGGAGCCGGGGACCCAGCAGCAGGCCGCAGGTGTGAGACGCTCTGAGCGAGGGGCAGCCTACCTTCCATGCGCTTGCCTGGGGTGGAGAGTTAATCTGCTCAGCGCAGCCCCAGCATTTGTGTTTTCTGTGCTTTACTAGGCTTTCTTGAATAATACATGTTAATTTGAGGGGAGAAAAAGTAGGTGTTATTACGGGAAGAAGGGGAACTTGGCAGCTCTGAATACTGAATAGCTGTGCTCAGAAACGAAGTCAACGTAGTAATTAAGCTTATTAACATCAGTGGGCACTGTCAACATGTCTCTTCAAGCACAGTAAATAAACAGCAACACAGCTCTAACTGGGGCTGCGTGGGAAGGAGAAGGTTTATTTCTAATTCCCTTTCCCTTGGGAGACTTCTGTCAGCTTCTACCTGTGTTCTGGAGAGATCCGTACTAGCAGGTGCTCCCAGGGCTGGTGCAGGCCAGGGCCAGCACACACTGCTCCCTATGTGGACTGTGTCTTTCCCCAGGATGACTGAGAACAACTTTCTTTTTTTCTTTCTTTTTTTTTTTTTTTTTTTTTGTACGAAAGGTCTTTATTAGCGGGGAAACTGCAGAGCAGCATTAAGGAGGAGGGGAGAGAGAGAGAGAAACGGGGGAGAGAGGAGAAAGAGAGAAGGGAGAGAAGGGAGGGAGAGAGCGAGAGAGAGACACGAGACACACGGGGAGGGAAGAGAAAAGAGAGAGAACAACTCTTAATTCTGCCTCATCCGAGTGCCTCTCTTCTAACATTTTCTTGATGGAATGTAGGTCTCAAGTTGGGGACAAATGTTTGAGCAGTGTGTATTTGCCCCGAAGATTATACACAATAATTTCCACATTGTAATGACAAAGATTCTTTGCTTGACTAAACTTGAGACAGGTTCCAGAACCTTCTCCCAGGCCCATCTGTGCATTTCCTTGAAAAGTCCATTTTTAGCAAGAACCCTGCTGACTTAGTTTACCAAGAACCCTCTACCCTTGACATCTGCCCACCCACTATTTTCTAATTGGGTTCTTTCTCCTTCACCACCACTTTGGGGGCTGTCGGGTCACCCTGGCTTACCTTTAGCAAGAATCTTGTTAAGTTGGTTCCGCCAGACTTTCCCCTGATGTTTCCTCTTAGTAACTTTTTATCCCCTGATCTCCCACCCTGCTCTTTGGCTGTAAATTCCCATTCGCCCATGCTGTATTTGTTTGTATTTATTTATTACTCCAGAATGTTAGGAGGGCACAAACATTTTGGTCACATGCATTATTTCTGTACAGTTTGAGTCAATCTTATAATTGTAACCATCTCCCAGACAAAGCACATTGTATCTGTTAAATGTGAGTTTACCCACCCCCCTCGCTCCCCCACCTGCTGGATTTCCATTGAATTTCACTGACACATGTGCACATGCCTGTAGACATTCAGTTCCAATTTAAAAGTGAACACATGTGGTGTTTATTTTTCCATTCCTTTGATACTTCACTTAGGAGGATGAAATAAAATGTGGTATATATATACAGACACAAGTATATATATATATCATGGAGTAATCCTCAGCCATAAAAAAACAGTGAGCTAATCCCTTTTGTAAGAGCCCATGCTATATTTGGAGTTGAGCCAAATCTCTTGCGCCTATTGCAAAATCTCACCGCTGTGGTCCCTGTGTCACACTGGTCCCAAATAAAATCTGCCTTTTCGTGCTTTAACACATATCATTGAAAAACTTTTTCTTTACCAATAGAAGAGAAAAGGGATGGAAGAAGCTGTGAGCAACTAGCCCAGGGCCAGCTTGAATTTAAGAGCACTCAGGTGAAACCCAGCCCCACTTTCACCTCCTCCGCACTGCACACAGTGAACTCCTTGTTAGCCCAGGCAGCTAGGTCAAAGTCTGGGCTGGGCTAGTGGTTGCTTGTGCACAAATCTATAAACTGTTCTCAAACCTTGCTCCTCAAGGTGTGGTCCAGGGATCCGCTTCGGGGAGCTTGTTAGACAGGCCCAATCTTGGACCTACTGAATTAGAATCTGCACTTAAAACGAGACCCCCAGGAGATTGTTCCACACATTGAAGTTTGAGTAGCCTAGTTCTGAAACACCCGAGAGATGGATTAAGGTGGAGAAAACTGTATTTATCCCTACTCTTTTGAGAGTGCAGTGGGGTGGGTGGGATACCTAGTTTAGAGTTTGAGTTTGTTCGATAGTGGGGCACGTGTGTCTGTTAAGACCTAATCCCTCTCCCCTACTCCCATGCTCAAGTACAATAGACCATACTCTTCAGATTGTTTTCTAGTAGGTATGGGTGCGGTTAATTGCAGGATTTTGTTTTGTGGAGTAGGAATCTACCTCCCTGAAGGTTCTCTTCTGTTCTACTCCCTGGTAGGATTCAACTAACTCCTTTTTAAGGGCATTATTTGCATTTAAGGGCATTAAAGGGCATTATTTGTAGGGGCTCTAATTTATTCACTACCACAGTGCCATAGAATCCTGAGTAAAGCCCTGTTTCCCAGACCTCAGGAAACTCAGAACCCGACTGGACACTCTTTAATGTGGAAGCCTCTAGACTAAAGATTTTGAGCAGGGAGGACTTCTGGCCCTGTTCTTTTGGAGCTCCTTTCTCTGTTTCTTGTTTTATCCTCCTTCTTTGGGATGTTCTGGTGCTATGTGCTCAGCACGTCTCCAGGTTCCCTCTAGGACTTGGAGCAGCTGGACCAGCAAGGGAAACACCTGTCTGGGGTACCCTCCCCAGCCCAGGACACTCTGCAGAGAGTAGGGATCTGTGGATGTATTATGCTGGACTCTTACCATTTTCTTCCTCGGTTATCATTATACCAGGAAGAGACGCTGAAAAATAATAATAAAAATTATTAATAGGATGTGGAATGGTGAGCTAGACCGGACCTTTTAATCCCTGATGACATCGGTTTAATAAACATCTCCTAAATAGCTGGGGAGACTCAGGGTGGAGATCATGCATTTTGGGATAAGAGCTTCCTCAATCTTAAGCAGTTTGAAGCCTGAAGTATATGCTCAGGGAACAATCATTCTCCTCCCTTGGTTCATATTTCATCTTGCCCTATAGAGTTTAAGTTCTGAGAGGGGGAGGTGGGGTTTGTCTATTTTTATATCTCTTCCTTATATGGTAGGGGGACATTAACTGTCACTAAATGAGCTAAGGATGGATAACATGTTATCTCCCTTCCTCTCTCCAGTAGTAAATATTGTTTCCTCTCCTTTCAAAATGGCAGAGCACTCAACTCTTTGGCTCCATATCTTGGCTGAGTCTTGACTCAGAATTCCAGAAACAATATGTTGGCCATTAGCCTTAATTAAGGTTGCCCTGGTCTAAAATGTGGGTGCTTCTTGGCTAGGGGTATGACAATTCTGTGTTTCTTACCTTCTCATGGATAGATTAGTTAACTTCTACTGGTCATTAAACATCATTAAAAATTATACCTTCTGAACCAGTCTTCATGGTGGTTTCTTGATCTGTTTCTAGTTCCGATTTTACAGTTATCGCTGTTAAAAGGCAGAAGAAGTTAGGCATTAATGGTTTTTAGCCTTACACTCTTCACTGGGCTTAGAACCCCATACATCTGGGGTCTCGGGTTCTTTCTCAGCCCCGAAAGCTGATGGACAGTGGGGAAGGACTATAGCTGGTGGATGTAGCCAGCACATATGGGTGTCCCTCTGCCCGTTCTCCTCCTCCTCCTCTGTGGCTTTGGTAACTTACTGTAGGACAGCAATAAATCAATGGTCAGAAAAATGTAGGCACTCTGTAGCCTTCTCCTCTGGTTACCACAAGGCTAGTTTGGGGCTTAGGGTAGATGGAGTGGCTGGGGTGGGTATGGGAGGAGACCTTAAAAAGATTCTTCCTGCTGTAGAAGCCACAGGGCCAGGCAGCTCCAAGGCCATGTAGGAACGCAATGGGGTGTGCCTGTCACTGTAGGAAGTGGGTGTCTCAGCGTTCTGTCCCTAACGGGTGCAAAATGGGGGCTGGCTGGGAAATAGACGGCCTAGCGTAGATCCTCCAGGATTTACAATGGGACGCTACTGTATTTTGCTCGGATTTATGTAAGTTCTTGGTTACCCTTGTTTTCTGTCTTCTGGAATTTTGTGATGCCAGCTCCTTTTTGCTATCCCCATCTGCATTTGTTCTTTCCCCCATTCCTAAACATGTGTGGACATATACATGCACATACCCACCCTCCATTTCATTCTTAACAGCAGGGACTAGCAGGTTCACGACAACAAAGCAAAAGCACTTGCTCCATTTGTTTCTCACAGTGTCCACTCCATCTGACCTGTGGTGTTGGGAGCAGGGACCTCTGGACAAGTGCCAGCCGGTGCCTACTGGATCTTCAGCGTGAGGCTGAGCACGTCACAGATGGAGAACTCTCCAATTTCAAGAAAACTCACTGCACCACGGGATCATTCTGATCATTAGAGATCACCTCCTTAAAATGTTTCCCCGAGATTCCATTAGTGGTCCTATTTTAACCCTTCATCCAGATGGGAAGACTGAAGTCTTAGTTTTTCATGGCAGATTGTCAAATATTGAAAAGTATTTTCCTATGTCAAAGTCATGTGTCTTTCAGACTCAACATCTCCCTTTGCTTCAACAGTTGGTCTGCTGCCCTGCCAAGCTACAGCAAGTCCTCAGAGAGTTTGCTGTCCCCCAAACAGAGTGTGCTGTTCCAGGACTGCCTCTCCAGGGCAGGGCAGAGCAGGTCTAAATCCCTTTTATATCACTTTCTTTCTTTTTTTTTTTGAGACAGAATCTTGCTCTGTTGCAGGGCTAGAGGTCAATTGTCTCATCATAGCTGACAGCAACCTCAAACTCCCAGGAGCTGAAGTGATCCTCTGGCCTCAGCCTCCTGAATAGATGGGACTACAGGCCTGTGGCCTAACACCTGGCTAATTTTTCCTTTCTCTCCTCTCCTCCCCTCCCCTCTTCTTTCCCTCCCCTTCCCCTCCTTCCTCTCTTTTTCTCTCTCCCGCCCTCCCTCTCTCTTTCTCTCTCTCTCCTTTCTTGGGTTTTGATCCTGCTCAGGCTTATCTTGAACTCTTGGCCTCAAGTGACCCTCCTTCCTTGACCTCCAGAGTGTTAGGATTACAAGCATGAGCCCCCATTCCTGTCTATAACTTTTAGTTGTGTTTGGTTATGTTAACTTTTCTGGCAGTCACATTAATTATACTACTGACTTGTTGAGCTTGTGGTTGAATAAAGTACCTACAACAAACAGGGCTTCTAGGCCAGATGTGGTGGCTCACGCCTGTAATCCTACCACTCTGGGAGGCCAAGGTGGGAGGATTGTTTGAGCTCAGGAGTTTGAGACCAGCCTGAGCAAAAGCGAGAACCCCCCTCTATTAAAAAATAGAAAAACTGAGGCAAGAGGATTACTTGAGCCCAAGAGTTGGAGGTTGCTGTGAACTGTGATGCCACGGCACTCTACCCAGTGCGATAGCTTGAGACTCTGTCTCAAACAAACAAACAAACAACCAGGACTTCTTCACTGTGTACTTCTGCATCCCATTGTTTTTGGGGGACCTAATAAGTAGCAGGATGTAATATCAATTGCCAGTATCTTTCTTTTATCTAGCTAATTCTGCTCTGATGTTTCAACCTGGCAGAATCTGATTATGTTATCCTCATCCTCCAATGGCTTCAGGGCATCTACAAATATAAATATTCCTTCTACCTCTGCATTGAGTCTATCACAGAAGTGTTGTACTGGACAGAGCCCCATGGCTGTCACTGGACACTGGATTGACTCTGATCTGTTAAACAGGATGGTATTCAATCACTTACTACTACTGACAATATCATCTTACATTAGCACCCACCTAATATTTCTCTATCTTGTCCAGGAATATTGGGATGCCTTTGGAAATGAAATGCATAATGGAATTTGGCCTTAGGGGGTTTCCGCCATTCCCTGATCTAATAACCTTGTCAAAAAATGACCTAAAACCTAGTATTACGTGATTTGCTTTTATTGATCCAAGACCGGCTTCTTGTGGTCATTTTGCTCTCAATATTTGCCCCAGATTGGTCACTGATTCATTTCCCCAATCTCTAACAGTTCCGAAAAAGCCAGAAACATGATTAAGCTATTCTGTTTATATATTCTGGGGTGTATTTTATCTAGGTGAAGAGACAGAAGTTATTCTTTTCTGATTTTTATCCCCCAATCTTTAGTTTCTGCTGTTTCTTACCTAATTTTGTGGTACCCTTTTCAATCTGAGGACAATTTTCCTTCAAGGCGAAGTCAAAATTAAACAGCAATTGAAGAACTTGACTTTCTCAAAATCACTCCTCAATACTGCACTACACAGCAGTAGGCTACCAATCTTGATCTTTTTGCCTTAATTGTATCTTAAAAGGGCCTCTGTCTTTTGTTGCTGCTTGTGTTATCATTATCATCATTATTATTTTTACTTTTCAGTAAGAATGTTTATCCCAGATTCAGCTTTCCTGACATTATTCTTAAAGTTCAGAGCTATTTTCCTTTCTTTTTCTTTTTTTTCAGACAGAGTCTCACTATGTCACCCTTGGTGGAGTGCCGTGGCATCATAGCTCACAGCAACCTCAAACTACTGGGCTGAAGTGATCCTTTTGCCTCAGCCTCCCAAGTAGCTGACAACTATAGGCACCTGCCACAAAACCTAGCTAGTTTTTCTATTTTTAGTAGTGATGCTGTCTGGCTCTTGCTCAGGCTGGTCTTGAATTCGTGAGCTCAAGCAATCCACTTGCTTCAGCCTCCCAGAGTGCTAGGATTATAGTCGTGAGCCACCATGCCTGGCCCAGAGCCATTTTCTTACATTTACTGTTGAGAACATCCTTGTCTTTTTTAACCTCTGCATGTCAACTCATCTTTCAAAACCCAACTCCTGAAGTCATATCTGTGTAAACACACAAGTTTGCACTTTGGGGAGCTTTCCAAACTTCTTTTCCATCTGGCCAAGTGGCTTGAAGTATCACCTTCCCCCTCTCTTGTTAATCTTCATGCCCATTTCTTTACATATAGCATATGCACACATATTTCTAACTCTAGCCCCCTTCCTGCCAACACTATTTCTATGGAGTAGGATATATCCTTTTATTACCACGATCTGATCTTGAGTCAGAAGACGGCTCAACAACAACGTTCAAGTATTTAACAAATATTTATGAGCACTGACTATGTGCCAGGCACTAAATCTTGAGGATTTCTGTGAGCGTGGATAAAACGCTCTGTGTTAGAGTTTCTGGTCTCCTTGGTTTATGATCCTGCTCTGTGCCTGGATAGATGGACACGTAAAGCCATAAATAGTGCTTTGGGGCCTTCTGAACACCTCCTTCTATGGAGCCTGAGGTTTCTCCTGTGCCTTTAGCGGTCTTTCCATGTCAGACCTGCCACCCTCTGGAGTTAATAGGTTTCAAGGATTTATTTGGGTATTTTCTTGCATATTTGGTTTGACGTTCTGTTTGTTGAAAAGGGCTAGACCATGTGAAATACTGTTTCTGACCCATCAAGGTTGAATAATTCTGTAATGAAGACATGGGTTAGAAACAGGAGCCTATCACCCAAAATTCTTCTCAAGCTGGAGGTTCCTGATTCTCCATTGTTTGTGTGCCCAAGCACCCTCTGAGAATCTTACTGAGAATGCAGATTTGGAAAAACCTGTCTTAGACTGGTTTTCCAATAAAGGCTAGGAAGCTGCATCTTCACAAGGGCCCAGTGGGGATGCCCCATCCATTGTGCCCACGCTTGGCCTCCTCTCTACTCGCTCCTGCTGGCCTTAGCCCTGTGCTCCCAGCCCTTTGGATTACTTTTGCCATGTTCACCTGTGTTTCTCCAATAAATGTCTGGACAACTTCTGCCCTGGGCTGAAAGCAGATTCTTTTCGAACGTGCCAGGCTTGGGAATCCTCAGGAGTTTGCCCCAGCTGCCCACTGGACCCCTGGGGGGTTGAGGTCCCTGGGTCTCTTTCCCCTATCTCCTCTTGGCTCCTCTGCCTTCCTGAAATGCCAGACGTCCTGCTTTCTTTCTTGTCATCCTCATGAAGTCCTGCTCTTTCTCCAACTCCTTAAGCATGAGGTCATCCTGAGTTGGAGACTAAGCGCCAGAATGTGGATGCTCCTTTTTGGTGCTCCTGTTGAAGCTGGGATTTTGTTAGTGTAGGTGCTCTGATGGAGCTGAGAACTGGCACCATTTCAAAATCAGCAGGTGGACGGCGTGGCAGGAAGTGTGATGGGCTCACCTGCCAGCTTCTCTCCCTCTTACCCTGGGTCGCAGGATCCTGGCTTCCCTGACCCAAAAGGCTGTCAGAAGATATGGAATATTCCTTTCCAGGGCCTTCTTGGGAGCTGACCGGACTATCTAGCCCATAAACATCCTCCTGGCATTTAGTGGTGACCTGAGGGCTGCTAAGTCTACACATTCTTCGTCACTCTTTATCATACTTTCTCCACTCCATTGGCCGGACACGATCATGTATCTATTACCACCAGTGATTTCCAGAAAGAGACTGAGAACCACAGGCAGAAGGGGAAAGAAAAACCTTCATGGATTTCAGGAAATTGCCAACTTTTCTTTGTGTTTCAATCTCTGCTCAAATGACTATCCTCCTAGGTAACTATAGGGATGTGGATGTCATTGATCCTGGCTTAGAGACTCCAAAATAGTTCATAGCTTTGGCTCGGGTTGCCGACATCACAGTATTAGATTGGTAGACATTTACTGTGCGGGGCCAGACTTTTGCTAAACACTCAGCATACATTTGCTTTAAGGAACTCAGTATTGGAAAGATGCACAGCTGCAGAACACACCCATAAAGACCAAATACACTTGGTGCTTATGACCGAGATTTAATATAGGCATGACTAGCTCTATTAATTACGCTTGAAGACCAAAAGGATGGTGGCTGAGTGAGCAGAGAAATGAAACAAGGATTTCAGTGTGGCCCCTCTCTAGGGTGGGCCCACACTGGCACAAGCAGGATGTCACACCCAGCCTTTTCTGGTCCCCTTTCTCCTCTTCGTGATCTTTCAAGCCTGGTGTTGGCACTTCACCGGCGATTACCCATTAAATGACTTACAAAATCCTGCTTATGAATATTTAGATATATGCTCAGATTTTCCCCCGCGGTCACGCTCACTGACTTTGCAACGGTTTCAGTTCTCCAGGCTCCCTGAGGGCACACATGCTGAGAAATGTCCCAGATGAGCCTGCCTAATACTCCTCGGCATGCGTTGGCTGTGTGAGCCTGTCCTCTGCCTCTCCGCCCTCCCTTATACAGTTTCTAGCTCCTCATTTCATTTAACTATATTTCTGCTACAGAATTTAGTGGGCACAGATAGGGGCCAAGAGGTGAGGTGGTGGGGAATCTAATTTCCTGCCGCCATGACTACAGATGTGAAATAAATCTGTGAGTTAGTGATGGATCGACCCCACGAAGGCAGGATTTAAATGATTAATAATGGTGAGACATGCTGCTCAGCCTCCCATCCCCAGGACCCAAGAATGAGGGGCTGGGGGGCTTAATTGGATAGAGAATTAAGACCCTTAATGCAATCTCACTGAATTCTCTCCTGTGCGTCTCCCAGTTGTAGACACAGACGTTCACTACATGGGTTGTTTTGGCTGGTTCTGCATCAGGACTGGTGGCATGCTGAGACAGTCTGAGGTGGGCTGAGTCCCATTTGCCACGGTCCACATGATTATGTGGATATGGCCTCTCACCCCAGTCTGTAATCTGGGAAGAAAATGGCCTGTGTCCCTAAGGGAAATGGTGCTGCGTTCATGAAGAACAAGAATGGGGAGACTAATGAAGGAACAGGGGAGGAGGCAGAGAAAGATGGAAGAAGCTGTTTGTTTCAGCTCTTTGCTGATGATCTTTCTCCGAGGGGTGGGTCTGGCTTGGGGGGAAGAGGTGGTAGGGCTGGCGGAGGAGTTAACTCCATCTGAATATGAGTTCAGGTGGCCAGGAAGCTGCAGAACATGGTTAGCAGGAGAGAGGATGCCCGTGCCACACTGTTTCGTAAGATGCTGCGAGGCCACCCCCTAGCGCACAGAGAGCCCAGCCCAGCGGTGGGGTGGTTGCCCTTACCCGGACCGCCTTTGTAGGCCCACTCCGTCTGATTGGCCTTGTCTACCATGTGGGGTGGAGAAGGCATCCGGGGAACGTCAGAAGACACCATGATAGGTTCATAGATGTGAGAAGAGGCAGCTTCACTGGTCCGTGAGACAGCGGAGGGAGTGGCGGCTTGAGAGGAGTCAGTGTCTGGGCTCCTGTCAGAGGGGAGCACAGGTTGGTCAGCTACCAGACGGGGGCAGCCCCGGAGCCCCGTTCTGTGGCCACTAGGCCCAGATGGTGGATGTCCAGAGGTTAGAGGGACCAGCTTGGGGACGGTGGAAAATAGGCCCATGTGCCATAGTGGGCAGAGAGCCACACATCGCCACCGCTGCTTTACCGAACAATGAAAGGATCCATGGGTGCATTCAAAGGCCAGAGGGTAAACTGCCACAGCTGACGCCGGAATGCTCCAGGACCTTCCCCTTCCTTCCTGGCACACTCTGCTCATTCTGGTGGCCCCTCCTGCCACACAGCGGCTGCAAGCCTAGTGGAAACAATACTGAATCCAATACCACAGCAGCATAAAAGCAAACACCAAGGTCTGTTCCTGCAGCAGGCCCAGCAGAAATACTGCCACCAAGAAAGTTTGCCAAGGGGCTTGAGGGCAGGGCACTGGGGGTGAGGTGGGGCCCTGCTGTCTGGTGGCCTAGCATCAAGAGGGGATACCCCAGCACCCCAACTACACTGAGTTCCTGCTCAGTAATCCTTGGCTCTGACCTGGGGGCAAGAAACCATAATAAAATGAATAAGAGGAGTCTCTGAGGGTGTTTAAGCCCTGGTGTTATTTCATGTGAACTGTCCTCATGGGCAGAGACAGGCACAGGGAAAATGCCCAGCATATAAGTGAGTGGTGACTACGGTTGGTAGAAATACATAGACTTTGGTACGAGATGACCTGAGCTTAAGTGCTGGCTCCTGCATTACCGCAGAGGCACTTGGGATACTTGTTTGCTGTTGTTGGTCTCACAGGGCAAGTGAGATGTGCTTGTTCCCTATCCAGGTCGGGGTTCCTGAGGCAGGGTTTGGGGGAGGTGAGGGCTGGAGTATGGGGCTTGGGTGAAGAGGTGAAGGGAGAGAGGAGGAGACAGCTGATGAAATGAGGCATAAGGAGATTAAGCTGCAGTGCACAGCTAGCTGGGTGCAGGACTGGAGGTCCAGTTCTCCATCACCTTTAAGGAGGTCACCTCAGGTCCAGGCCCTTTTGCTGTCTGGCCACATTGCTAAACTTGCTTTGGGAGCGTTAACCTGTCAGATGCCTTGCTGAGCCTCTGGAGATGTGAAGGGGGTAACAAAGTGGCCAGCACAGAGTCAGAGCAGGGGCCACCTTGCCAGGTTGAGGGGCAGCCCTGTGTGAAGCTCTGCGTCCCCAAGTTGTACCCTGTGGCTTCCCCACTCAGCAAAGCTGGGACTCCATTCCTGTTCCTCACCATAACCAAACTGGCCGTTCTCTCCTTACATCTAGTTAGTGCCAGCCCACTTCATCAGTGGAGATGAATGCCCCCGGCTCCTGCAAGCACTCTTTGGGGAGGAATCGTAAGGCACGAGACCCAGGGAAGGGCCGTGGATTAGGAGCCTTGTGTACCCCCACACTGGTTTCTCTGGAGCTGGGCATGTAGAAGGCATTCACTCACGTATTCCACAGATGTTTTATTGACCATCTAGTGTGGGCCAAGTCCTGTAGCAGCATTTTAATGAATATTCACTGAATGATAATTTGGAGTTTGGAAATAGGCCTGAGCTTATTCTTCTCCTAGGTTGATAGCAACTTCTTTCCAGCATTCATTGATCTGCTCTTCTGAGAGCACAACCTGTGAGCCCTTTGCTGACCGCCCTGGTTGGGATCATCTCCCCAGACTCAGATGGCTGCTGCCCTTTCAACTCTGAACATTCTGGGTGCCCAGGACTTTGAGCATGGGACTTGTCCGTCTCTAGTGAGTGATTGAGTGGTAGTGCGAGCAGGGTAATGGCTTCCGGGAGTCCCCACTACATTCCTTCCTCCTCAAGAGACCTGCACCCCTCACCCTAACCTGCTCCACTCTCTATCCAATCCCACGTCTCATCTTTGGGTCTCCAAAGGTGCCTGAAACATAGTCTCTAAGTGTGAGTTCCCACCTAATTCATCCTAAAAGAAAATTATTACCGTGTGTCAAGATGATGCTTGGTTTTCAATACCTTGAGTTCTTCTGGAAAAAAAAAAGGAACAGAAAAGCAATATTGGCAAAAGAAAAGCATATTTCTATTTCACAATGTGCTGTTAAGTATGTGATGCTGGGGTTGGGTTGGAGAGGGTCCTGATTATAGAAATTTCCTGTTTTCACTTTTCATTAGTATTATTTCTGTTAATGGTTTTCATTAAAAATTATCAGGTTGAAGTTTTATAATATTAAAGACAAGTGAAGAAGATAATTTTTAATAAATCATGCCTGTTAGAAGGTTGAGTTTGCTTTGCTAATCTCTTTGGCTATTACAGAAGCTACCCTCCATCTTGGGACAAAGGATGTCTGTCCTGCAGAGATGACTAAGGTGCGCAGGATATAAATGTTTAAAGAACTTCTATTAATTTTAAAGATTCTCCTTATGTAATTTAATCACCTGATTGTCTTCAATAAACTGAGGTCAGGAATTTTATGTACAGTTCGGATAAAATATGCCACCAGTTCTAATAATAGAGAATGGCAGCAGTGGAAGCAACAGAAGAATAAGAATCAGAAAATTTGCATTTGAGATGGAAATGTTGAACACTCACACATATCCATAGTTTGCCCATGCAACAGAATGTTACTGGGGGGATATGCTTAGCTATTGAAATCATATCTATAAAAATTAAGCAACATGGGTGAATGATGAAGTTACAATACTAAGTTTAAAAAGTAAAATATAAACAGCATGTTTAAAACAGTGAAAACAAAATCAAAGCACATGATAAGGACCACCACTATCAAATATGCAAAAAATATGGGTAGAGGGACAGAACAAAAATCAGTTAAATGTGAATTAGCTTTATTTGTGCTTGGATGATAGTAGGTTGGGGGATGCTTTTCTACTTTTTAATTTTCATATTTTCCATTTTTATTCATTTATTTATTTATTTTAATTTTTTTTTGCAGTTTCTTTGGCCGGGGCTGGGTTTGAACCCACCACCTCTGGTATACAGGGCTGGCGCCCTACTCCTTTGAGCCACAGGCGCCGCCCGCACATTTTCCATTTTTAAAAGAAAGGAACAAGAATAGATTTTGTTTCTTTGATGTCACTCTTCTAAAATTAAAATATGCACACAAATTATTAAAAAGCAGAAACAAAGGGTGAAAGGTGGAAGGGAGGAAGAAAAGAAAGAGAAGTCACTAGACGAGAAAGTTTAGGAGCCTGGGATCTTCTGATAATTTTCTGTGATCTTGGGCTATGCTCATACCCTATCTCTACCTCCAGGTCCCTCATTTGTGAAGGGAGGGGAGGAGATTTATGGTTGGAAGAATTAAAGGAGAGGGAGATTGTGACATGTACAGTCTGCACCGTAGGCCACTGGACTTTGCTCCCCAACCTCCTCTGGGACAAGACAGGTGCAGAACGTGATGCTGTCTGTAGGTAGCACAGTGAGGCCGGAGGAAACTGGCCCTGGGCTCAGCCCATGCCCCTCAACCCCAGGTGCCAAATCAAGGTTGCAAACTATAAGCCTTCCTCATGAAGAGTTGGCCGGCTCTCCCATCCCTCCCTTTCTTACACCTTTCTTCTAAAATACTCTTACACCTTTCTTCTAAAATACTCAGAGAAGGTTCCCTGTTGGAAATTGTAGTCAGATCAGCAACTTGCAATTGGAAATGGCAACTGAATTATAGCATTTAGGCCAAACAGCACTGGAGATGCTGATGAGCTAGTAGGGTAAAGAAAATCAAATCCAACCCATGATGCATATCAAAATACTACTAGGCAAAAACATGACGGATCAAAGTCAACGTACTGTGACTTCTCTACAGCATTATTTACCACAGAGCAGAATTCATCATTAGGAAGGTCTGGGTTCTAACAAAAACAAAAGAGGTCTTGTTATGGGGTGGTTTCACTCCATAGCATGTTCTATGGCAGTAGAAGAGCGATGTAGGTTGTACTCCTGTCCAGCACTTTCCTTCTTGTGAGCTGAGTCTTTTTATACCTTATAATTGTATGGTGTGGAGAGCTTTCAAAGCATTTTCAGATATGTTACTTCATTTAGCCATCACAACCACACTAGGAAAAAGGTGTTTTTGATCATGGATAAATGAAACTGAAACCTAGAGAAGGCAACTGACATGTCCAAGGTCACAGGGACCACACTGTTAGATGATCTGACCCTGACACCATGGTGTTCACCCCTGTGTTTACATCCGGAACCTCCCTGGCAGGCCAGTTACATGTGACTATCAGTTAGTCATTAGCAATGATGCTGCATGTATATCCAAGTTGCTTACTTAATTTTATTGGAATCCTGCACAAACTATAGGAGAAGACCATCCTTAAAGGAAGACAGGAGTATGGAGATTGTTAGTCTGACTAACAAGGCTCATCCAGGGCACTGGGAATCTCTGGAGTTGACCTGCCTGCAGAGTAGATGCAGGGAGGATGCAGATCCCTCCCACACCTTACTTCACTGCATCTTGTCTTTTGGTTATGACCATTTCACAAAAGGGGAAATGTGGCCAGGCGAGTGTGGCCATCACAAGTCAATGGCAGGAGAATAATAATATAGAAGGTAATATAATACTACTACTAATAGCGAACAAGTGATGTGCCTGGCATAGCTCATAATGCATTCCATAATTTAACCCCTTGAATCATCCCAAACATCCTATGAAGTGTGCCTATTGCAGCTCCTAATTTACAGTGATAAAAACCAAGACACAGAGAGGTTAAATGATTTGCCCAAGCTCATGCAAGTAGTGAGTAGGAGAAAACTGGCTTTCAAACCTGGACAGTCTAGCTCTTGAAAGAGAAAGAAAGATGTGGTCTTTGTGACAGACTCCTATTTGCCACCAAGCAGACAAATAAATGGCAATCATGTTCCCTCTCCACTGCCAGGTCCTATGGCAGACAGTTGATCACAGCACTCTTTCCTGATGAGCCCAGACGAGGCCTTGGAATTCTTCTCAACCTAGTGATTCACCACTGACTTCTAGTAATCAATGCATCAGCATGAGAGATGAAAGCCTATTTGTTATCTCTTGAGCTCATTTTATAGATGCCAATTAATTCATGAAGTTTAAAAAAGTAAATATGTGTGTAGGTGCATGCACAAGTGTGTATCTGGCTCTATGAAATGAATGTGGTCATTTGATTCAATTTACATGTACTGAGCATGTGCGTCAGGAAGACACTTTGTTAGGCACTGTGATTCAGCACAGGGCATAAACAAAATTATATCTAAAAGGTGTTAGGAGCTGCTCAGCGTCTGTGGCTCAGTGGCTAGGGCCCCAGCCACATACACTGGAGCCAGCAGGTTCGAATCCAGCCCAGGCCTGCCAAACATCAATGACAACTACAACCAAAAAATAGCCACGCATTGTGGCAGACGCCTGTAGTCCCAGCTACTCGGGAGGCTGAGGCAAGAGAATCACTTAAGTCCAAGAGGAGGTTGCTGTGAGCTGTGATGCCATGACACTCTACCAAGCGTGACATAGTGAGACTCTGTCTCAAAAAAAAAAAAAAAAGGTGTTAGGACAATATTCTGCATAAAGAAATACTGATAGAAATTCTTTTGAAAAGTTAATAAATCTCTTATAAACTCTTTCTTACCCTATTTTTTACAATGTGGCTTGGTACTCTGTGTTTTCATAGACCAAAACATTTTCCCATGTGACTTGAAAGGCATTTTAGCATCCCCTATAGTTTTTTTAGTGCCTCTCCAATTTTTACTAGCAGAGTTTTTTTTTTACAAAGCTTTTGTTTTATGCACAGTTCCATTCACTTGACAGTATTGTATTTGTCCTACTCTAGTGTGTAATATATTTACAAAGATCCAGTGTGTAGAGGGTACATGTTAAGAATACTTGATTCATACTGTGCAAGAGGAAAAAACTCTTAATGCTATTTTTCAATATTAGTGTTTTCAACACTTGGTACATGAACAGCAGAGATAGTAGGATTCCAAGAGAGACCACAGTGGTAGAGGCACACAGAATAGAATCACCCAGCAATAGAGGAATTACCTCTTCAATGCAACAACTAAACTTTCACGAGGGGAGTAGGAATCAAGGATGGTAGATCTAATTTAATGGAAAGGGGTGTAAAAATATAATGCCCGTGTGGCTGCTGAGAGCATTCAACTTTTAGGATGAAGATTGTATGTGATCGGATTTTTAAGCATTTAAAAAAATCAAGCTGCCTGGGATACTTGCTGTTGGTGACAGAACTAGATCCAGAAAAATAGTTTGGCTCTACTTCTAAGCCAACATTAAGATGATGGAGATGAACCAGATTTTAAAATTTCTGTACGAGTTGAATATGGCCATGTAGACACAACATCAAGAGCAGATACCATGTGGCTCTATGAGTGAACGCACATCAGCCATAGCAAGCAAAACACGCAAGGAAGCTGCTGCCAAGTAATAAAGCCCAACTTGAGGAAGTGTTGTTAATTGCTGAAGCAGTATTGGGAAAATGTTAGCCATAGAATAAGAGAAATCTCTTCAAAGTCACATATAGATCAAGATGTTTTCTCTAAGGGGACCAAACAGTACCATGAGAAGTATACTTACATCTGTTGATGACAGAACATAGGAATGTATTCCAGGAAATAACTAGAGATCACTGATAAAACTTAGCTATGTGCATATTCACCAAAGTTCTGCTTTTAAAAAGTCCAAAAAATCAGAAGCAATAAATGATCAATAATAAGGGATCAATGAAATGTCTTACCACAAATAAATTTTAAAAAAAAAGAAAACTATTATGGCGTATCAATTCAATACAATGGGCTGTTAAAATACAATGGAACATTAAAATGATTTGTTGAAAACTGAACATAGTAAATTAAACTTATGAATTATGAAATGATATTCATATAAGTACATAATATTTATATGGAATTATAATATTTGTATAAATATATAAATAAAGACATTTTAAAAAGCAGGTTATGAACACTATATAAAGTGTGATTCTTTTACAAAAAGAAAGAGAGAGGGAGAATGTGCGTGTGTGTGTACACAGTAGAGTCTCTGTAAGTTGACCACCCAAGGGACTATATCATACTGGTCAACAAATGGAGGTGGTCAACATAAGAAACTAGGCCTACTGTACTGATACATACGTATAGTGCATGTCTAGTTTATTAAAAATTAGGTCAACTTAAGGGGGGGGTCAATGTAGGGAGGTGGCCAACTATGGAGGTTCTCATATATATATAAAATAAGCCTGGGAAGGAAATAACTAAAAGTGTGGAAAGTGATTATCATCTCTGGGGGGGTGGTAATTTTTGCTTTCTTCTTTTTGCTCACCTATAGTTTGTAAAATATACACAATAAACTTGTATTACTTGTGCAAAAAGAAGAAGCAAAGCTACAAATTATTATTATTATTATTCTAAACAGGTTCTTTATGTACACAATGTCTTCCTGTCAGCTTTGCTGACACAGCACTTTGGGGCATGGTATTGTAGCTGTGAGAAGAACTTGGACAGTAATGGGTGTTCTACCTGTCAGCCCTGTGAAACAGGCTGAAGATTTGAACTTTGGTTCAGGTTCCCCTCCTCCCCCTGCTATTGTGGTGAATTATAGCTACTATCCTTTGAGAGGTCCTCCTCCAGATACTCACGTCCTTCCAGGTTCTCTTCCCTTGTAGATACTTTTCCTCCTTCAGATAATTGCCCTCCTCCAGATACTCACCCTCATTCACATAATTTTCATACAGAGACTCTTCATACGGATACATTTTTTCCCTCAGATACTCTTTCTCTTGTAGATACTCTTCCCCCTTCAGATGCTCTTCCTCTTCCAGATGCTCTTCCTCCTCCAGATACTCTTCTCCCTCCAGATACTCTTCTTCTTCCAGATACTCTTCCTCCTCCAGACACTCCTCCTCCTCCTCCAGTTGCTCTTCCTCCTCCAGATACTCTTCTTCCTCCAGATACTCTTCCCCCTCTGGATGTTCTTCCTCTTCTAGATACTCTTCCTCCTCCAGATACTCTTCCTCCTCCAGATGCTCTTCTTCCTCCAGATGCTCTTCCTCCTGCAGATGCTCTTCCTCTTCCTGATGCTCTTCC
Organism: Perodicticus potto; assembly: GCA_963574655.1. Taxonomy (NCBI): domain Eukaryota; kingdom Metazoa; phylum Chordata; class Mammalia; order Primates; family Lorisidae; genus Perodicticus; species Perodicticus potto. Next base: position 11,522 of record CAUYRH010032590.1, on the reverse strand, counting down.
CCCTGCAGATGCTCTTGCTCCTCCTGAAACTCTTCCTCCCCCAAGTGCTCTTCCTCCTCCAGATACTCTTCCTCTTTAGGAAATAGAGATTCATCCTGAAAACTTTCCTCATCTAGTTTTATTTCAGTATTTTCTTCCTCGGTAGATAATGTGGAACATGGGGAAGCTGTGGGAGAATGAGGAGATGATACTCCCGATAGCTGATTGTTTTCAGCAGACATACTGGGGAGGCAATGAGAAGATGGACTCCTTCAACAGCAGGCAAAGTCACCTCCTCATCCTGGTAACCAAGAAAGGAATAAACTGTTATTAGTCAGTAATAGCAGCTGCTTGTTGATTTAAACTCATTTTTGTTCACTAATTTCATTCAATAGTCTTTGGAGGTCTCTTTGATTATGCAAATCAGTACATGGTGGCCCTCAAAAAGGCACAAAAAGAGGCAAAAGAGGCTTTACCCTCAATGAGCTAGATGGAGTGACCACACGTGAAGGCAAAACCTTTGAAATTATTGCACAATATGAAGTAAATGAGGAGGGCTGGAAAGTGACTAGCGTTTAGTGGTGCAATCATTGGAGAAAGTTTTTATTTTTTCACCAAGAAATAGTTATTGCCACAATAAACAAGATAGAGATATTCTTCTAACAGCTTGAAATTTGGGAGAAACGGGGTTATACAGATTTCTAGACATAGTGACAAATGCAATAGAGGAGGAACATGCAGAGTGGTATAGACACAGTGGTTGGGGCCTTGGTCAATTAAGGTCCTCTTGGTTGGAAGTCTGCAAGGCACATTTTCATGGCTACCACATACACTGTCACCTTGGCTAGAAACACCACCCACTGTTAGTTCACCTGACAAATACTACTTATATTTTAACATTGTGAGCATTTTGACTCTTCCAGGAAACCTTCCAAGCTCCATCCTATGCCTTCTATACTTTATTAAAGTAACTAGTTTTCTCTTGTTTACATGTTTGTTTTTCCAACAGTGCAAACTTCTTAAAGGTGTGGAATTGGGGCTATTTCTTTTTAAACATATATTTCCACTCTGGGAGGCCAAGATTGGTGGATTGCTTGTGCTCACAAGTTCAAGACCAGCTTAAAAACCAACAGGATGGGTAGAGCAAGAGGGTGGACCAGAAGGACTGGTCAGCTGAGCTCTCCTAGAACAACTGGGGAAAAAGAGAGAGCCCAGCCATACCTGGGGAACCTTATCCAGAGTTGTGGCTCAGGGAGTACAGCGAGGAGGTGGTAAGCTGAATACAGAGTATGCTCTGGAGCAGTGGAAATCTGATGAATTAGGCAAGTGATTATATCTGGCTGGGATCAGCTGGCCCCCCACAGAGGTTGGGGATGGGAAGAAGTCTTTCCAGAGTTTTCAATTGTTAGGGGAAGCTGTGCATTGAATGGAAGGCTTGGAAGCGTGGGTGGACTTACACAGTATACAGCAACCAGATTTGAATCCTTGTTGGAGTGGACTTGCCATAGGTTTGGTGGCTGGCAAGGCAGCCATACTGAGAAGTTTTCGGTGGCCAGGGGGCTGCCATTGTGGGAAGGTCATGAGAAGGTCTTAGCAGGGACCTAAAGCACTGCCTGCCAGCATCAGAACTCCACTCTTGGAACAGACTGAGGTATTCCCATGCTCCATGGGAATTGGAGTCAGGGGACATTGTGAGACCTGTCCCTGAAGAATTCTTGTGAGCTTTAAGGTCCCAACCTTGCTGAGGAAACAATCAGGTGATCACCAAAGGCAACTAAGTTTGGAATAAGGACCATAGAGGTAGCTGGCTGTGCTCTCTGTCCCCTAAAAAACTACAGCACCACCTGTTGTGCTGGTGACATATTGCAAAATATTGTCATAAAGAGCACCTGTGGCTCAAAGAAGTAGGACGCTGGCCTCATATGCCAGAGGAGGCGGGTTCAAACCCAGCCCCAGCCAAAAACTGAAAAAAAAAAAAAAAAAAAAAAAGCAAGGATTTCTGTTTATTTGGCCAGAAGGAAGAGTTTGGGTTTCCTCAGGCTGAGGAAACTTCAAGACCTAAGCTCTGAGACAAGGTAATTTGAAGTAAAGGAGGCAGTGAGAAGGGAAAAGGAGGTGAACAAGAAAAAAGAACATACGAGGAGGAATCAACAGGAAAATTTGGGCAACATGAAAAACCAAAACAGAGGAACTCCCCCAAGGGACTACAAGGCAGATACTGCAGAAGATTTCACCTATAAATAATTAATGGACTTGACAGAAAGGGAATTTAAATTATGAATGATAAAGACAATGAAAGGAATGAATGAGAAAATGGAAAGAAAGACCAAAACTTGGATGAGAGATATGTTGAATAGAGAAAGGATGTGACATAGCTTAAGGAAATGAAGGAGACAATCAGGGAATATAAAGATGCCATAGAAAGTATCAAAGATAGGTTAGAGCATGGAGAAGAAAGAACTTCAGAGCTAGAGGATAAAGTTTTTGAATTAACCCAGGTAGTTAAAGAGGCAGAAAAGAAGAGAGAGAAAGCAGAACAGGTGCTTAGAGAACTACGTGACTCCATGAAGCGTTCAAATGTATGAATAATAGGGATTCCTGACAGGGAAGAAGATTGTCCCAAAGGAATGGAAGCCCTACTGGAGACAATCATAAATGAAAAATTTCTAAGTTTTACTAAAGATCCTGACACACTCCTTTCAGGTGGGTATCAAATCTTGGGTCATCTCAACTCAAACAAAGCCTCTCCAAGACATATTGTAATGAACCTGTCCAAAGTCAAGATGAAAGAAAAAATTCTACAAGCAGCCAGGAGTAAGTGCCAACTGATCTACAGAGGCAGAGCCACTAGGATGATAGCAGATTCAACTGAAACCTTCCAAACCATAAGAGCATGGTCATCCTCCCCCCACCTTTTTTTTGCAGTTTTTGATTGGGGCTGAGTTTGAAACTACCACCTCCAGCATATGGGGCCCTTGCCCCACTCCTTTGAGCCACAGTGCCCTGTCTTTCAATTTCAACATTCTTAAACAAAACAATTTTCAGTCCAGAATTCTGTATCTGATAAACTAAGCTTCAAAATTGATGTAGAAACCAAATCTTTTGTGGATATACAAGCACTCAGGAAATTCACCAAAACAAGACCAGTTCTACAGGAAATAATGAGACTTATTCTCAACACTGATCATCACAATGGACTACTAACAAAGTAAACACCCAGAAGCTAAAAGTCAAAACTTAACTTCCACGATGGTGCAGGGATAAAACTACACAACAGACTTTCACAAAATAAGATGAATAGAACTCCATCACACTTATCAATTCTCTCAATAAATGTCAGTGGACTGAATTAGCCACTGACACAGATTATCACAAGCCATCACAAGCCACTGACACAGATTATCACAGATAATTAGGCACAGATTATCACAAGCCATCCATATGCTGTCTCCAGAAGACACACCTGGGCTTGAAGGACAAATCAAGACTCAGGGTTAAGGGATGGAAAACAATATTTCAAGTAAATGGAAATTAGAATAAAGGAGAGGTTGCAATATTATTTTTAGATTAAAGGAGATTTAGAGCAACTAAAGTTAAAAAGTCAAAGATGGACACTTTATACTGGTCAAAGGAATAATACAACAAGAAGACATTTCAATTTTAAATATTTAAGCACCCAACTTAAATGCTCCCAGATTTATGAAACAGACCTTGATGGGTCTGAATAATATGACATGCCATAACACCATAATAGTTGGGGACTTTAACACCCCTCTAACACTCTTCTGACAGAACTGGACAGATCCTCTAAATAGAAACTAAACAAAGATACAAAGTACTTAAATAATTAATAGACACTTACAGAACACACCATCCAAAGCTAAAAAATCCAAAAATCGACCACATCCTTGGATACAAATCAAACCTCAGCAAAATTAAAAGAATAGAAATTATCCCTTGTATCTTCTCAGCTATGATGATGCCATGGCACTCAACCCCAAAGTGACATTTGAGACTCTGTCTCAAGAAAATAAAATAAATGAAATAAAATAAAATAAACATATTGCTAGAGACTGAGTGAAATACCAAGAAGAGGTGGCTCTAGAGTGGTGCATTCTGAAGGCTTAAAAATAATATTTATTCTGCACAATGGGTAATGGACCCAGAATCCTCCCATTTGCTCTGGGAATGTAAGAGATAAATATCTTGACCCATCTCTTTCTGGCTTTCTGATTGGGAAGATTCTAGGGAACCAGCCAGACAAGACTACCAGGAACACTTTCAGCAAATGCAACATGATGAGGGATGTGACAGACAAGGACATTTATCATAGGCAATTGAGCATATCCATCCCCCTCTCAGGGTAGCTAGAGCCCTTGCATTATTGGATTCTGATAGCATTAGCCTGGGGCAGTATTAAAGAGTGGTGCACTGCCCAGAGGCCTTTTCCAAAAGGACCTTTCTGCCCTACTGTGGGGAGTGTGGCCAACAGCAGGCCTCCAGAACCAGCTCCTCTGAATATGCCTCCACAGCAGCAGTCTCTTTCCAGAAGTTATGACCTTCTTGGGACAGCCTGTGTCTGGTGACCAGGCAAGATGGGGGTAGAAAAGCCCAGTCAATCTCAAGTGGGACACCTCTGAGAGGTGACACTCACCCCAGAGCTCTGCAGCAGCTGCCTAAGACTTCGCCATAAGGACCATCTCTCTCTGCCCAGACCTGGGGAGAGGCCTCCCGGGTAGCTGCATAGTTTAGAAGGTTAGGTCTGGAGGTAGAGAGGAGTCTGACCTGCCAGGGGCAGGGAGAGTGGGAACACAAGGACTGTGACAGCAAAGGGGGGTGACAGTGGGTGGAAGGCTTTAAAACCCATTATGAAGCATTTGGGGGTAGGTGGTGTCAAAAGACAAAATTACAACAAATCTAGTTATAGATCTAATTGGCTTTTATTGGTGATTCATGAATGGGGACCACCTCCATTCTATGAAACAGGATGGGAGCTCCCACTGAGTAATGGCAGAACAGTGTGGGTTTTGTAAGGTGGGAACAAGGAAACAGAACAATAGGAAAAAGCTGATTGGGTAACATCAGGTTACTTCAGGTTACCGCTTTTGGTAAGGGTTAAAGCCAAGGGGACTTCCTTCTTAAGCTGATGTGGGTAGACTGGAGTCTCCTCTTTTCAGGAAAAATTGGTCTGTTTGGGAATCTATTTGCTTCCTGGATATTTCAGTTTGATTATGTGGCATTTAGCTTGAGTGACTCTGTTCTGGTTTGGGCTGCTCTGTTGGGGCCTATGCAGGAGCCTAGTCCAAAACAATGGCCTCCCATCATTTTAGTTTAACAGTGGTGATGGGGAAAGTGTTATGATTAAAGCATCTCTGGAGCAAGAGGATTCTCAGGGCCATTTGTCAGTTAAGAAATAGCAGAGACTGGGAGCTCTGCCTGTGGCTGACTTGTCTTTTCATCCATCATTCCGGCTCTGCAGTACGTGAACCTCTTTTCTTGTAGGCTGCCTGGAATGCTTTTTGGAGGAGGTGAGGTATGAATAATACATGAGGTCATCGTAGAGAAAACTGCCTTGTGGGAAAAGGGTGAGCTATGGGAAAGCCTTGGGACCTATAGCTACATGTACAGAAGCCTGTTGTGTTTAAAGAAAGTCCCTTCAGCTTTATTTTGACTTAAAACCTCAGCCACCAATTACTGCTGTCCACTTGTGACTCCTACAGAATTTAGCTCCTGAGGGCTCTGCCTAAGCCAGAGCCACGTGGTGAGAGCAATCAGAGAACAGTAACAAAGATTCTTTGCTTGACCAAACTTTAGTTAGGCTCTTGAACCTTCTCCCAGGCATTTTTCTTGTAAAATCCAGATTTGGCAAGAACTCCGCTAAGTCAGTTTAAGAAGAACCAGTCTTCACCCTCCTTATCTGACCTACCACCCACCTTTGATATCTGATCAGGTTCCCCACCCTCCTCCACCTCCTGGATACTGTCTGATCCCCTTTGTCTGTCTTTAGCCGGAATCCTGTTGGGTTGATTTAGGCAGAATTCCTCCTTAACCCTGATGTTTCTTCTTTGTTACTTTCCCATCTTCTCTGATGACATTTTGATGTTTCCTCTGGGTTAATTTTCTATATATTGATTTGGATTCTTGCCCTTTGGGTATAAATTCCTACTTGCTCTTACTGTATTAAGAACTGAGCCTATTTTTATCCTGAGGTCTCTTTTCTCCTACTGCAATAGTCCTGAATAAAATTTCTTGTCATTGCTTTAATGGCTGTCCAGCTCTGCTGTTGTGTGACAGCGGGTCTGTCCAGTCCTACCCTCAGAGTGGTGAGTAGCACACGTAGGTGCCGGCCACTCCATCAAAGACTCATAGTTGAGGGCTCCCTAATTCTCAGATTTTTTTTTTTAACTGTTTAGGAGACCAAAATAACCTGATCCCCTGGACAATCCAGAGGGCATTTATCAACAGGACGCTATCGTTCAGAGTGATGTGTCTTTTCTTCCTACTACCTCTTCAGATCTTGGAAAAAGGACTTAGTCAGCGGCATTCTCATTTCAGGATCAGAATAGCAATGCATTCTATACAATCTCTAGCAACCTGACACCCAGTGTCTGAGGCAAATGTCTTGGCTCTGGCCTGACATCTAGAACATGACCATTTGAGGACGGTGAGAATGCAGAGAGGCAGTGTGGGCAGATGTACGTGGTCCCTGGCACAGACGTGAGCTATGTTGTGGTGGTTGCACACTTCTTCCTAAGCAGCTCTGAGGGTGAATGCATGAGACATGTATGTGTGAGACTGTGTGCATTGGGTCCTTCTGAGCCCTTAATTAGTTCATGGCAAGGGAAGAGGAAACAAGACTGCTTTCCAACCACTCTGCTCCAAGTGCTGGCTGCAGCTCCATTAAGAGGTTTAGAGATTAGGGTTTGTCTGTTCTTCAGCCTGAGTCCTGGTGGCTGGGCCTGGGGATGGAGGTGAAATGACAGTCTCAGATGATGCCAGAGTTGAGCTCCTTCAGGGTGCTCCTCCTTAGAACGTGGCCTGGTCCACAGAATTTTCATGGTGACATTCTGTTTGCTGAAACAGAATTGTCTCACAATGGGTCAACACGTTTTCTGATTCTCAGTGGTGATTTCAGGAATTTGTTATGTATAAGTGTAAGAGAGCCTGATCTTTATGAAGCTGCTCATTCAGATTTCAGACAGTTGCAGATCACAAGGCCTCAGATTGAATCAGAGTCTTTCTCATGAATTCTCACTCTTCCTCCATTCGAGGGCCTTTTTAGTGTTTCAGGTAGCAATCAGAACTCTCTTTTTCTTTCTTTCTTCCTTTATTTTTTTTTTTTTTTGAGACACAGTCTCACTCCGTCACCCAAGCAAGCTAGCTAGAGTGTTGTGGTGTCAGCCTACCTCACAGCACCCTCAAACTCCTAGGCTTAAGAAATCCTCCTGCCTCAGCCTCCCAAGTATCTGGGACTATAGGTGTCTGCCACATTACTTGGCTAATTTTTCTATTTTCAGTAGAGATGGGGTCTCACTTTTGCTCAGGCTGATCTGGAACTCCCGAGCTCAAGCAATCCACCTGTCTTAGCCTCCCAGCGTGCTAGGATTACAGTTGGGAGCCACTGTGCCCTGCCTATGATCAGACCTTTCTCCCAGGTTCCAGGTTCAGCTGCCATGGCCGTCTCAGCATTTCTGCTTGGACGTCTAACAGGCATCTCAAGCCCACTGTGCACATGTTGAGATACTGATCTTCCTCTCAGGCCCTTCAGTTGATGACAAAGGCCTTGGGTCATTACACACCCTTCTCTTTGGTTCTCACCCTATGTCAAATCCACCAGGAGATCAGGCTGGCCTCTCCTTCAAAGGGCCTCACCTATCCTCTGCCCTCCACAGTTGGCTCTGAGGTGCCATCACATCTTGCCTGCATTACTACACTTGCCTCCTGTATCAGTCAGGGTTCTCCAGAGAAACTGAACCAATAGGACACATATAAATAAATAAGAGGAGCTTTTTTTTTTTCTTTTAAATACATGTATTTTATTATTCTTCATTACATTATTTCCCCCCCTCCCAACCCCTCCAAGGTAAGACAGCATTTATTTTCAGAAAAGAATAAAGAAAACACCAAAGCTCCTGGTAGAGGGAGAGAATTCAAGTGGGGAGAGAGAAGCTCTCTCCGTTGCTCTCCCAGTCTTTCCCCATCCCCTCCTCTAGGCCTCTAGCCTCAGGGTATATATAGGTGTATGGGTTCCTTGGCCAGGAAACAAATGAATACAGTCCCTTCTGCCGGGGGGCAAGGTGAATGAGTGTATCAATGAATGGATACAGTCCATCCATGGAATTGAGGCATAGGAAATTCACAAGAAACTGACCTAGGCATAGGAAATGGGGGTTCCACATTTAGTCCCAAGTGTAAAGTGAAGGAGACACCAAGGCACAGGTGTCTATAACAGGAACTTTATTGTGGGAATTGGCTCACACAAGTATGGAGGCTGAAAAACTCCATCATTTTCCACCTGTAGGCTGGAGAACCAGGAAAGCTAGTGGTGTCATTCGGAATAAGGCTGAAGGCCTAAGATGCAGGAGAGAGGGGCTGCTAGCATAAGTCCTGGAGTCTGAAGGCCTGAGAACCAGGAGGTCTGGGGACTGAGGGCAAGAGAAAGTGATGACCCAACTCAAGAAGAGAGAGAAAAAGTTTCCCTTCCTCTGCCTTTTTATTCTGTCTGGGCCCTCAATGAGTTGGACTATATCTGCCCACACTAGGGTGGGTGATCTTTTTTACTCTTCCTACTGACTAAAATGCTGATCTCTCCCAGAAATACCCTCACAGACACAGTAGAAGTAAGTAATGCTTTTAAAAGCTATCTGGGCATCCCTTAGCCCAGTCAAGTTGACACATAAAATTAACCATCATACCTCCTAACAGGTTTACTCTTCACAGAGCAACCAGCTTTTAAAATGTTGGTCAGATCACCTCACTTCCCTGTGGTAACATCCATCTCCCAGATTAGATTAAAGCCTTTTGGGGGCCTGCAATGTCCTACCACTCTCCCTTCCTTCCCTTGGCCCCCACTGAGCTGCTCTCAGTGCTGTTCTAACCATGTCTGTCAGCCACCCTGCTTAGGGCCTTTGCTCTCCCTGTGTCTGCCCTGCCCTGTTCCTGTCTCCTGCCCATATCCAGCACTTCCCTCTCCCTTAAGCAGCACTGATTTCTCCTTTGTTCCCAGAATACTTCTCACCTTCTAGCACACCGTGTACTCCATCTATTTGTGATGTTCATCATCTGGCTGTTCTCATCAGAAAGTAAGTTCCCTGTGGTCAGGAATCTTTGTTTTACTTACTGAGGTAGCTCAAGTGCCTAGAACCCTGCCCAGGACACAGTAGGTAATAACACAAAGGTGTGAGTCATGACACCCCCCTTCACAGTTACTGTGACCTTTACTAGCTGGCAAGGCTTCTAGGGCCTTCTCCTGTGGATGTTTGGTGTGGCAGGGTGCTGAGGGCTCTCTGATGCACATGGCTCAGAGCAGAGCTGAGCCCAGGCCCAGGCTGGCTGTGCAGAGGGGAGGGGAGGAGCACAGTTCCTTTCCCCTCACACCACCTGCCATGTCTGAGAACAGTGAACTCTGCCACCTCTGTCAGTATGTCCCGAACAGCCACTCCAAACAGCAAGTGGGCTGCTTCTGCTCTAATTGGCGCATTATGTTTTTCTTGGGCTTGTCCAAATAGTTTGTCATTAGACTGCCAGCCACTTCCCTTCCTCCCAGCTTCCTCTCATCTATGTCTTCATCCAAATCATTGGCCCAAGCATCAGATGAGAAAGCCCTGACATGGCTGCTACAAACCCTCCTTCCTTAGGGGAGACTGAGGAGAAGGCAATTGACATCCCCCCAATCCTCGTAGCCACCCTGATGTGGACATCACTATCTCTAGTTCACAGATGAAGAAATAGGGTCAATTTTTGAGGGAAACAGAAGAGTTTACCATTTTTATTGTCAAAAAAAAGTAGTTTGAGAAAAAAATGTTTTTTTCCTGAGCATTAAAATGAACCAAGGTGAGACTTGGTGGCTCACACCTATAACCCTAACACTTTGGGAGGCTGAGACAGGAGGATAGCTTGAGGAGGCCAAGACAGGAGTTCTAGACCAGCCTGGGCAACATAGTGAGGACCCCATCTTTATAAAAAATAAAAAAATTAGCTGGCATGGTGGCGGGCACCTGTAGTTCCAACTACTCAGGAGGCTGAGGTGGGAGGATCACTTGAACCCAGGAGTTGAAGGCTGTGGTGAGCTATGATCCACTCACTGAACAGCAGCCTGGACAACTGAATGAGACCCTGTCTTACTCCAGGAATTTTTGCTGAACAAACCTCAAGAAGGTCTTAAAAAACCCACTCTTTCTACTGGTAAATGGCGGGGCCAACCTTTTGAGACCACTCCCCTCCTCCACTCTCTAAGGTTCCTCCCTATTGGCTCCCTGAGACCCCTTCCCTGGCATCTCTGAGGCTCTCCCTCTTCACCTTCTGAGTCCCTCCCTCTCAATCCTCTGAAGCCTCTCCTCTTTGACACTCAGAGGCCCCTCCCCATTGGCCTCTGAAGCCCCTCCCCCTTGCTCTCCTGAGGCCCCTTCTCTTTGACTCCCTGACACCCCTAATCCCTTCAAGGCATCCTCCCTTCCCTAAGGGGTGATCCAAAGGAAGGGGCCTCACCTGGCTTGCTCTCCAGGGATCCCTGCTGCCTGTCATCTAGGTGCCGCAGGCCACCACACTGAAATGTTCTAGACTTCTGCCCAGCATCGATATCAAACAGACTGGGCTGTGATTCATCACATCTGCTTCCTCCTCTCTTATTAAAATCAGGGTTTCCTATTTCTAGATCCAACCACTGCTCCCATTCCTCTCTATGCTCTGTTTGTACCGGACCTTGCGCTCAAAACGCTTCCTCGTGCTCTATTTAAAGTGTTCCTGGGGTTTCTAGGGAAGATGGCAGCGGTGACAGTCCGGTAGTTCATCACTCTCCAGTCAGCAGGTGAGAGGGAGGGAGTACTGGACCTTTCGCCGTGTGAATTGTCGGCTTGGATGAGCACTTGGCAATGCACAGTGATTTGGTGGATTGCTGTGTTTGAAATATAGTTCATAACTGTGGAAACTGCTGTAAACTGTTTCCCCCTGAACAGCGGAGGGGCAGCCGGCCCCTCCCACAGGGAGGTCAGCAGGTCGCAACTCACAAAACCTAACTGGGAAAAAAATTCCACCGAAAAGTGGATCTCAGCATTTGATGACCAGAAAGACACACTGCTAGGTCCCACAGGGACCCGTGCAGCTCAGGCGCAAGGCGGATACAAACTTGTTGGAATGCCCAAAATGGCGAGCGTCTTTTCCCCAGATCATTGGGAATAAGTGTTCTGTCAGTGCTACCCCAGGGGCAGAATCCTGGTGAGGTCTGATGGTGCAGGGGGCCCGGGATCCTGTGGTGTGGAAAAGACACTTTGAGCTGAGGAAGGTGGCGAAGAGGGCCCCCGATCACTCCAGCGGGAGAAAAAGCC
>CAUYRH010032585.1:0-10240 GCA_963574655.1 Perodicticus potto | reverse complement strand
CAGCCACGTACACCTGAGCTGGTGGGTTCGAATCCAGCCCGGGCCTGCCAAACAACAATGACGGCTGCAACCAAAAACTGGCCGGGCGTTGTGGTGGGCGCCTGTACTCCCAGCTACTTGGGAGGCGGAGGCAAGAGACTCACTTGAGACCAGGAATTGGAGGTTGCTATGAGCTGTGATGCCACAGCACTCTATCCAGGGTGACAGCTTGAGGCTCTGTCTCAAAAAAAAAAAAAGTAAAATAAAACTACTTCTATTACTTACCTGTTTTTCATATTAACATCTTTTATAAATATAATAAACCACAAAGTCCTATTTACTTTACCCCTAAATACTCCATAAACAGATGTACTTAATTCTGAGAAGTAGGAGAAAAACATCTATCATGTCTTTACTTTTGCCTACAAATATTTTGATTAACATATTTAGTGGACTTGAACACTCAGAAATACAACAAATTGATAAGGTTATCCACTTGGAAAAGCTCCAATATAATTATTCTATCATCTCACAGAAGATAGAATTTGCCCTTCTTATTCAATTTTTTTAATTGCCAGTTATTCAGCAATAAATCTTTCAAACCATATTTTTTCTTTTCTTTCTTTTTTTTTTTTTTTTTTGAGACACAGCCTCAAGCTGTCGCCCTGGGTAGAGTGCCATGGCATCGCAGCTCAAGGCAACCTCAAACTCCTGGGCTCAAGCGATTCTTCTGCCTCCGTCTCCCAAGTAGCTGGGACTAAAGGCGCCCACCACAACGCCGGGCTATTTTTTGGTTGCAGCCATCATTGTTGTTTGGCGGGCCTGGGCTAGATTCGAACCCACCAGCTCAGGTGTATGTGGCTGGCGCTTTTGGCGCTTTAGACGCTTGAGCCACAGGCACTGAGCCCAAACCATATTTTTTCTTATTCTTATAGTGATAACACTGTGGCTAGCTGGCCTTTATAGCTATTTTGGAGGGATCTTGTTAAAAAAAAGTAATTAAAATTATTTGCTCATATTAATCATATCACGAGTTCAACACCAGCCTGAGCTAGAGCGAGACTCCATCTCTAAAAATAGCCGGGCATTGTGGCGGGCACCGGTAGTCCCAGCTACTTGGGAGGCTGAGGCAAGAGAATTGCTTGAGCCCAAGAGTATCATTCTCTCAGCATTACATTGTGAGATTTGACCAGTATCATCCTCTCAGCATTATATTGTGAGATTTATCCACATGGATGCATACAGCTAATTTGTTCCTTTCCTTTTCTTCTTCTTCTTTTTTTTTTTTTTTTTTTGAAGAGCCTCACTTTGTTGCCTGAGCCAAAGTGCAGTGCAACAGCTCAAGGCAATCTCAAACTTTAGGATTCAAGTGATCCTCCTATCTCAGTTTCCTGAGTAGCTAGGATTATTGCCACATGTCACCATGTTCTTTACTGTAGATTAATATTCCATGGATTTACACTAGAAATCTTTTTTTGTTTTATATGCAACCAATATAAACATTAATAATTACATAAGAGGCTCGGCCCCTGTGGCTCAAAGGGCTAAGGCGCCAGCCACGTACACCTAAGCTGGCAGGTTCGAATCCAGCCCAGGCCCGCCAAACAACAATGACGGTTGCAACCAAAAAATGGCCGGGCGTTTGTGGTGGGCGCCTGTAGTCCCAGCTACTTGGGAGGCAGAGGCCGGAGGTTTGCTCGAGCCCAGGAGTTGGAGGTTGCTGTGAGCTGTGATGCAACGGCACTCTACCCAGGGTAACAGCTTGAGGCTCTGTCTCAAAAAAAAAAAAAAAAAAAAAAAAAATTACATAAGAGAAATGTATTTATCTTCAAGCTCTGTTAAAAACAAAACATAATACGGAGCTGCATTCTTTGCCAAGCACCCCATGAGACTCTGTGTATCCCATATATTCCCTGTAATGTTCCTAAAAATCATGGTCTTAGAAGGTTTAGAACAGACTATGGAAATACATAGTTCAACCATATTCTGATGCGACATTAGGCTTAAAATGATTCAACAGTTTTGGTTCTAAGTCAGCTGTGCCAGGAGGAAATCTAAAAGCTTACATGGCTGGGCACAGTGGCTCATGCCTGTAATCCTAGCACTCTGGGAGGCTGAGGCAGATGGATCACCTGAGCTCATGGGTTTGAGACCAGCCTGAACAAGAGTGAGACTCCTGTCTCTAAAAATAGCCAGGCATTGTGGTAAGTTCCTGTACTCCCAGTTACTGGGGAGGCTGAGGCAAGAGAATCACTTGAGCCCAAGAGTTTGAGGTTGCTGTAAGCTGTGACACCACAGCACTCTACTGAGGGCAACAAAGTGAGAATAAATAAATAAATGAAAGCTGTACATGAGAAGCATCATAGACATGTCCTTGGACGGATGTAGTTCTAGTTCTTAGACAGTGAGGAGGTGAGTAGCTTTCCCCAGCAAAAGCAAAAGACGCTATAATCCTTCTCCTTGCTGCTGGTTTAGGGGGCATGGGCCAGGCACAAGTTAGAGAGAGCTTCAAGGCCAAGAAAACACTCAAAAGTCATCCGCCAGGTTATAAAAGAAAGCATACACATGGCTTTTAATGAACACATAGACAGCCTGCATTTTATAGAGCACATGGGAAGAATAGGTTGCCTCCATTATGAATCCATAAAAGTAATAAACGTGTTTGCAACTGTAAATGAAAAGAACTTAATCAGAGAGTTCTTCACCACACCAGTGCAGGAGGGAAAGGTTCTGACTTTCTATTGCTGTGTAACAATGGAGTTTAAGAGTCTTAAAACAACAATGAATTTCTCTCATGGTTTTGAGGGATGAATGGACTCAGCGAGGCAGTTTTCTAAGTTTCTGAGACATTCATGGCTAGGAATGAATGTCTAAGAACTGGAGTCATCTGAAGGATTGACTGGGTTGGATGCGCAGGTGGCCTCTTCACATGTCCACCCCCGCAGCGGGGTGGCTGCAACAGCTTCTGTGGCTAGCCAGACTTTTTCAGAGCAGTGGTGTCAAGGCAGTCACACTTCTTACATGACAGGGAACTTCCCACAGAGCAAGTGTCCCTAAACAGCAAGGTGGAAACTGCATTATTTCTGCAGCATTCTTTTTTTTTTTTTTTTTTGTGGTTTTTGGCCAGGGCCGGGTTTGAACCCGCCACCTCCAGCATATGGGGCCGGCGCCCTACTCCTTTGAGCCACAGGCGCTGCCCTTCTGCAGCATTCTTTTGGTTACACAGGGTCAGCCCAGAACACACATAGGACTACATAGGGGCATGGTTCACTGCAAGGTCATCTGTGGGTACTAGCTGTCACTGCAGGGGTGGAACAGCAAAGCAGGGTTTAGGGGTAAAGGAGAAAAGCAATGTGGACATCCCAGCCAGAACAAAGACAATTTTCTTGTCTAGTCTGATTCAGGGTTCTTCCTTTTGCCTTGGCAAAGAAGAACTGGAAGTTGCTATTAGAATCCATTAGTAGTATCTGTAGTTGTGGATATTTATACTGAAGTTAGCCGAATGTAACTCATTCCATATCATACGCTTAATAGTTATTAACAAATCTTTTGCTTATGTACACAAAGACCTTTTGCTTATGTACACAAAGTTACAGACTCCCTGAGATGTGGTTATAGCAGGATCATATTACCTTATTATCTGAGATTCTGGCCTTTCTTCTTGGCCAGGCATGGTGGCTCATGCCCATAATCCCAAAACTCTGGGAAGCTGAGAGGGAGGATTCGTTGAGCTCAGGAGTTCTTGCTCAGAGCAAGAACAAGACCCATCTCTACTAAAAATAAAAAATATATATATATAGCCAGGCGTGCTGGCACATGCCTGTAATCACAGCTACTTAGGAGGCTGAGGAAGGAGGGTGACTTATCCCAAGAGTTTGAGGCTGCTGTGAGTTATGATGACACCACAGCACTCTAGCCTGGGTGACAGAGATCCTGTTTAAGGCCTTGTTTCTCAAAAAAAAAAAAAAAAAAAAAATATTATGATACCAGACTGGGCAAATCAGGTGTCCATTTTCCTCTCTTAATAGGCCTAATATGCCACACTGGCTTTAGTCCTCACTAAAACAAATAGCCACATGAAAATTTTACTTGGCTCCATAGGAAGAGAGGGATTCATAAAAAATGTTGATAGGAATTCTAATTGGCACTTAAATTCACTAATGATTCAATTACTAAAAATAAAGTTTAGCTGTGTTTTACCTAAACTTAAGGGTTAAAATGCATGGTCCTTTTATACTTCCTTTTATGATTCTAAATCATATTTTAGGACAAAATTTATTTGTAGTTGCTTCTAAGGTTGTATAACCTAATTAATACAACAATTTTCAACACAGCTTAGACTTTTGGAATATCCAGAAGCTAACTGATTATAATTTAGATAAAACTTGATTATTACAAAGCGTTTTAAAAAATAAGTTAACTTTAATTGCCAATATTCTGTGAGATTGATGAAGGAGGCTGTGGGGTTCTGAGACTTCCTTTCTCAGTCTTTTTTTCTTTTGAGACAGAGTCTCACTTTGTTACCCTGGGTAGAGTGCCATGGCGTCATAGCTCACAGCAACCTCAAACTCTTGGGCTCAAGTGATCCTCTTGCCTCAGCTTCCTAAGTAGCTGGGACTACAGGCGCCTGCCACAACGCCCAGCTATTTTTGGAGATGAGGTCTCGCTCTGGCTCAGGCTGTTCTCGAACTCCTGAGCCAGGTGATTACCCGCTTCAGCAATCTCAGATTGCTGGGATTACAGGCATGAGTCACCCCACCCCTGGCCTTCTCATCTTTAAAGCACTTCTAGATACGAGGTGATGAAATCCTGAAAGCTAATCTCCCTTTGATACATAAGAAAAGCAGATGTGTATGTTCAAATACTGGGGTGGCCAAGGAAAGGGTGGAGATGGTTCCCCTCAGTGCATTAGCATCCTGCCTTTGTGTTTCTGAAAGGTCTGTGGCTGCTCAGGGAATGTTGTCCCAAGGAGCTGCTACCCTTCACACCACCTATGAGTTAGTGAGGAGATACTATTCCCACTGGTTGGTACCCTGACAAATTTCCAGAAGCCCTAGAATGGAATTTTTCTTTAACATAAAAGAAGAATAATTTGGAAAGTGTCCTTTAATCTGTTCTAATTAGCCATCCCTGAAAGGTAAGCCCTTAATTTGTTAAGCAATTAAAATGTAAGTGGCATATAAAATAACTACACTACAGCTAGAAGAGTTCTCAGCAGACCCAGATTCTATTTTTTTTAAGTACTTTAATACCAGATAACAATACATGGCCAGTGAAGAAAATATAGATAATTATAGTAAAAAGTATTAAAAATCTAATATTTTTGATAAATTCCTTTCTTAGTTGTTTTTCATGTGTGTGCATATATAAAATACATTATCTTTTTTTTTTTTTTTGAGACAGAGCCTCAAGCTATCACCCTGGATAGAGTGCCATGGCATCACAGCTCACAGCTCACAGCTCACAGCTCACAGCAACCTCCAATTCCTGGGCTTAAGCGAGTCTCTTGCCTCCACCTCCCAAGTCGCTGGGACTACAGGTGCCTGCCACAACACCTGGCATTTTTTTTTTTTTTTTGGTTGCAGCCGTCATTGTTGTTTGGCGGGCCCGGGCTGGATACGAACCCACCAGCTGAGGTGTACGTGGCTGGCGCCTTAGCCCGTTGAGCCACAGGCGCCGAGCCTTCTTTTTTCTTTTGAGACAAGAGTCTCACTTTGTCGCACTCAGTAAGGTGTCCTGGTAGCATAGCTCACAGTAACCTCTAACTCCTGGGCTCAAGAGATTCTCTTGCCTCGGCTTCTCGAGTAGCTGGGACTACAGACACCCACCACAATGCCCAGGTATTTTTAGAGATGGGGGGTCTTGCTCTAGCTTAGGCTGGTCTCAAACGGCCTCCCAAAGTGCTGGGATGACAGGCGTGAGCCACCACTCCTGGTTCCAACCAATCTTTCCATTTTCAGTAGACATGGGGTTTCATTCTTGCTCAGGCTGGTCTTGAACTCCTAAGCTCAAGGGATCCTCCCACGTCGGCCTCCCAGAATGCTAGAATCACAGGTGTGAGCACACCATCTTGAGATTTTTTAAAAAACTGGTATTTAGGCTCGGCACCTGTGGCTCAACGGGCTAAGGCGCCAGCCATGTACACCTGAGCTGGCGGTTCAAATCCAGCCCGGGCCCACGAAACAACAATGATGGCTGCAACCAAAAAATGGCCAGGCGTTGTGGCAGACACCTGTAGTCCCAGCTACTTGGGAGGCAAAGGCAAGAGACTGGCTTGAGCCCAGGAACTGGAGGTTGTTGTGAGCTGTGATGCCACAGCATTGTATCCAGGTTGACAGCTTGAGGCTCTGCCTCAAAAAAAAAAAAAAAAAAATTGATATTTAAATTGGTACATAATATTTTACAGTACAGGTATGCTATAATTTATTCAACCCTATCTCAATTGTTAGACATTTTTATTATTTCCAATATTGTGCTATAATAATAGTAATAGCAAACAGCAATATCCATGAACTACTATCATTATTTGTGTTACTCTGTACCAGGAACTTCTATAGATACTTTCTATATATTAATTTACTTAGTCCTTATAAAAATTCCATGAGCTGGTATGCTAAATAAGTCAAGGGTTGGAAAACTATTGCCCCCAAGCCCAAATCTAGCCTGCCATTTGGCTTTGTAAATACCATTTTATTGTGACAGAGTCACCCAATTTGTTGATGGACATTATCTAAGACTGCTTTCAAGTTATAACGGCAGGGTTGAGTGGTTGAAGCAGAAGCCATATGGCCAGCAAACCCC
Source organism: Perodicticus potto (assembly GCA_963574655.1). Taxonomy (NCBI): domain Eukaryota; kingdom Metazoa; phylum Chordata; class Mammalia; order Primates; family Lorisidae; genus Perodicticus; species Perodicticus potto. Next base: position 3,460 of record CAUYRH010032585.1, on the reverse strand, counting down.
AAAATATTTACTATCTGACTCTTTACAGAAACAGTCTGCTGACCCGTGGATTGTTCAGCAAATACTCATTCCCTCCCCCGCCTCACTGATGTTGGGGCAAATACTCATTCCCTCCCCCGCCTCACCTTCCCTGCCTCACTGTGACTCGCCTGTTGTTAGTAGATTGGATGCAAAGTGGAGTATGCACTTGGACCTGCCCTATTCTACCTCAGACACTGCCAGCAATAGAGCAGGTCCCTGGGAGTTGCTCCCAACAGTAAGTGACACTATAGCCCACCTGCACCAAATTAATGACCTGCAGCCAAGCCCAATCTAGAACAGCTGAACTCCAGCTGTCGGAGGGTAAGAAATAAATACCTTCACAAGAATGGAGAAGCATGAATCCCATGCACTCAATTTTGATATGAGGACAATTAATGACAATTAATGACATGGTGGGGGCAGGGGAAGGAGAGAGCAGAGAGAGGAAGAATGAGAGAAAGAATGAGGGTGGGGAAAGGAAGAGCAGAGAGAGGGAAGGAGCGAAGGGGGTGGGGTCTTGGTGTGTGCCACACCTCTTGCGGGCAAAACACGATTGTAAGAGGGACTTTACCTAACAAATGCAACTAGTGTAACTTGGTTTCTTGTACCCTCAATGAATCTCCAACAATTAAAAAAAAAAAAAAAGAAACAAAGAAATGCTTATTGTGTGTCACTAAGTTTTGGGGAGATTTGTTAGGCAGCACTGCTGTCTGGAGGAGACCACTGTTATCCCCTAACAAGAACCATATGAATTGGGGACTCATTTTACAGATGGAAAAACTGAGAAACACACAAGGTTAACCAAGGGCATGCTAGTCCTTAGGTGGACCAGGATTTGAACTGAGGCAACCTGGCTTCAGAGCCTATACCTGTTCTACTCTGCTGCTTACTGTAGTACACACAAAAATTTGCCACAGTTTCTTTTTATTTTTTAGGATATAAAAGTGTAAGTTTATTTTATATTTTAGAAGGAGAGAGAGAAAAGCTGGGAGATGGTGTGACATCCCATAAGTATGTTTTTAATACAATCTAGTATAGAACACTAAATTTTTTTTTTTCTTTTTTTGTAGAGATAGAGTCTCACTCTCTCGCCCTCCGTAGAGTGCTGTAGAGTCACAGCTCACAGCAACCTCCACCTCTTAGGCTTGAGCGATTCTCCTGCCTCGATCTCCCAGGTAGCTGGGATTACAAGCGCCCGCCACAACGCCCAGCTGATTTTTGATGCAATTCGGCCGGGGCCGGGTTTGAACCCGCCACCCTCGGTATATGGGGCCAGCGCCCTACTCGCTGAGCCACAGGTGCCGCCCTTTTTTTTTTCTTTTTTTTTTTGAGACAGAGTCTCACTATGTCGCCCTCAGTAGAGTGCAGTGTTGTCTCAGCTCACAGCAACCTCAAACTCTTGGGCTTAAGCGATTCTCTTGCCTCAGCTTCCCAAGTGCTACAGGCACCCGCCACAATGCCAGGCTATTTTTGATGTTGTCGTTGTTTAGTAGGCCCAGGCTGGGTTCGAACCCAGCAGCCCCGGTGCATGTGGCCAGCACTCTATCCACTGAGCTATGGGCGCCGAGTCAGAACACTATTCTTTTCCCCACATTACCTCAAATATTTATCATTTCTTTGTAGTGGAAATGTTCAAAATCATCTTTTCTAGCTATTTGAAAATATAAATTATTAATTATTGTCACGTTATAGTGCTACAGGACTTGTTCCTTCATCTAGCTGTACTTCTGTATCTATTAACCAACCTTCGTCTATCCTCCTTTTCTCCCTAACCTTCCCTAACTAGTAGCTGCTATTCAACTTTCTGCTTCTATAAGATCAACTTTTTTAGGTTCCACATATTACTGAGATCATGCAGTATTTATCTTTCTGTGCCTGGTTTATTTCACTTAACATAAGGTCTTCCAAGCAAATCTATGTTGCTGTGAATGACAGAATTTCATTCTTTTTATGGCCAAAGAGTATATTCCATTGTGTATACACACCGCATTTTCCTATCCATTCATCTGTTGATGGACACGTAAGTCGATTCTGTGTCTGGGCTATTGTTACTAGTGCTGCAGTAAACACAGGAGTGCAGACATCTCCATATACTGATTTGCTTTCCTTCAGATATATACCCAGTAGTGAGACTGCTGAATCTTTTTGTGGTCCTATTTTCAGTTTCTTTTCTTTTTTTTTTTTTTTTTGGAGACAGAGCCTCAAGCTGTCACCCTGGATAGACTGCTGTGGCATCACAGCTCACAGCAACCTCCAATTCCTGGGCTCAAGCAAGTCTCTTGCCTTCGCCTCCCAAGTAGCTGGGACTACAGGCGCCCGCCACAACGCCCGGCCATTTTTTGGTTGCAGCCGTCACTGTTGTTTGGCGGGCCCGGGCTGGATTCGAACCCGCCAGCTCAGGTGTATGTGGCTGGCGCCTTAGTCGGTTGAGCCACAGGCGCCGAGCCAAGTATATGGATTTTTTAATTGCATCCTTTATGATCATGGTCATGTAAAGCCTCTTCTGCAAAAGAGACCTAAATCAGATGAGAAGTATTATTCATCCAGCTATGGGGGCCAACATGTGATGGCCTTGACTGGATAGTTGAGCGCTGTGACCGGCCAGAAATGCATGTGGGTGACTGGATGTGCTTTGAAAATATGGGTGCTTACACTGTAGCTGCTGCTTCTACTTTCAGTGGATTCCAGAGGCCGACTATCTACTATGTGATGTCAGGACTGATGTGGCAACTCGTGCAGCAAATCCAGAACTCCAACTACTTAACCGAAGTAGAAGAGCAGGATGTTGACACTCTGCCTGTGTCTTGTGCTTGGGTAAGTGGAATGAAACCTTACCCAGAAACTTGTATTTCAGCTAGTATTAATGTGTAGATATCATTCTGTAGCTGTTAACTGCGAGTTTAGCTTGAATTAAGGGATTTGGGGGGACCATTTAACTTAATTATTGCTAATTTTGAAATGTCTTTGAAAGAGTAGGGTTGGCACAGATGCAGCAATATGTAAGATTAGGAGATGGGGTCACACTTATCTGTGTTCCTATGGAAACTATTTGAATATTTGTTTTATGTGTATTTTTATTCACTTTTCAGACATGCTATGAAAGAGCACCCCTCCACTGCTCAGCAAACATTTGTAGCTTGTTCAGTGGCAGAATGGACCAAAAGCTTAGTGTTGTGACCTGTTTTAAGAATACAGTATCTTGGCTCGGTGCCTGTGGCTCAACGGGCTAAGGCGCCAGCCACATACACTTGAGCTGGCGGGTTCGAATCCAGCCCAGGCCCGCCAAACAACAATGACGGCTGCAACCAAAAAAATGGCCGGGCGTTGTGGCGGGCGCCTGTAGTCCTAGCTACTTGGGAGGCGGAGGCAAGAGACTCGCTTGAGCCCAGGAATTGGAGGTTGCTGTGAGCTGTGATGCCACAGCACTCTATCCAGGGTG